>APFE030636841.1:80100-178509 GCA_000404065.3 Pinus taeda
ACTGCTCCAAACAGGTCACTGTGGAATTTTTTCTTTAGCTTTTTATCTACAACTTTTTCAGATGCTAAAAAAACAACCATTTGAGCTGAAATCATTCTAAACTTTGCGTCCGAATTTCAGATCTTGCCTTGCTATATTTTCATAGATACGATCTGAGGAAGTTAGGGTTTTTCTAGGCTCTAGAATTCCATCACAAATAGGCCATCATGGCATATTCCCTGTAATTATTTTTCTACGAAGGTTCAAACTTTGAAATGAAAACCCATTTGAGACAAAATCGTGATGAAGCTTGGGTCTAGATTTTAGTTCTTGTCTCGCTATATTTTTGGAAATATGATCCATGGAAATTAGGGTTTTTCCAAGCTCCCGAATTACATCCCAAATAGGTGACCTTGGGAAAAGAATCATAACTTTCTCTCTAAGTATCAGATTCAAATTTTATAAAAATATACAAAAAGAAGACAGGCTTTAGTTTTCGGTGCATTGTTTTCTGGTCCGACGGTTGAAATAGTGACACGTGACACTTCATACAAGTTCTATCTACTGAAAAAGTGTATAATCAGGTCATCTTGGGAGATTGGGCGTAACGCTTTCTTGGAGAATCCAATTGTTGGCTTCTTGGGGCCTGACCTAAGTTTGGAGTTAATTAGCCAAACAATTCCCTATACTATTGGCCATTTCGGTAATAGTACACAGAGCGCAGACAGAGGTCTCACCTGATGCAGCATGGAGGGATGCTGGAACTAGGTTTCTTCACCCTTGAGATGTATGAGGGGTCAATTTAGTCCAACTATGAATACCTTCACACACGCTACTTCGTGCACTTTCCTCACCTGCGAAGCCTTCACATCCTTGTTATATTCGCCTTTGTGCAGCCCTAACCAAGGGCTATGGAGCTTTTGCGTTGCTAGGGCAATGATCTGTGCTATTTCCCCAAGTCACACTGCAGATCTTACTTATCTTCTTATAATAGTTAGTTATCTTCACTTAAATAGATACTTTATATTATTTTCATTAATTCGGCACATTCATATAAGTTCACCCAATAAAGAGATAGTAAACTTGCAATTCATACCCAGTAGACTTCAATGCATAAAACAGGAAAAGACACACAGAAATATTGTAAAGCTTCTCTTTATTAATGCTTCAATGAGTTATAGACTCAATAGCTAAGTGCGCACTCAGTTGTGGACTACTAGGCTTCTACGCACTCAACTATAGAGCCTTCTCCTACTCTACAACCCAAAGGCATGACTTTACACATATAATCAATGCTTCCTTATTAGATCTTCCATTGATTGATTCCTTTATGATCCTCCCTTTACACTTAGAGCCTCACTCTATTTATATAATCCCATGGTCTGCGGACCATGGATAGATTTCTCAAACCAACATTATATTAAAAAAATGAGGGTGGACAACCCTCTGACTCATTTACCATCTTTATGCTCCACAGCCACAAATTATGGAGTCTTTACATTGGTCTTGGTAAAAACATGGGCTTTAAGCCCAAAAACTTCTCCTAGGGGGATCCCACGCCCAACAGGCCCCCAACACAAACATCGTGACTTTCCCTCAAGTCACTCTTTCGGTGTGGAGATCTTCGCGATGAGACCTCCCAACTTTGCTCAGACTGCTACAAGGTTGGTAGCACACTGAGCGGCGGCTTGTTGTATCTCTTGTACGCATTGTTCTGAGACCATGGCGTTGGAACTGCTCCCTTGTATCTGTTCCTGCATCCCCTGCATTTGTTTATAGTCTCACACCTTCTTTCAGCTCCCTGGAGCACAATGACTGTGCTTCTTTCAACTACTTAGATAATTGTGCCACCCGTGTATGGCTTCAATCAATTGTCATTCACTTTGCCTGGGAAAGGTTCTCCATTTCGCTTTACTAGCTACACCGCACCTCCATCTGTGACATCCTTAACAAAATATGGTCCCAGCCAATGCATTCTGAACTTTCCCGGGAATTTATCAAACTTACTATCATATAGTAACACCAAATCATTTACCTTGAAGGTGTGCAACTTAATATGTTGATCATGCTAGGTCTTTTCACGCTACTTTTGTACCTACTCATGGAATCCAGCCAAAAATATTTCCTCTTCGAGTTCCTACAACTGCGTGAGCCTCTTCTCCGGGGCTCCACGGTTCATCATACTTATGGGCGCTACTATGTGTAGACTAGGTACGATATACTCCATTGGCATTATGGCTTACGCTCCATAGACCAGCCGGAAAGGTGTCTATCCCATCAGTTTCTTACACGTTGTCCTATCAGTCCACAAAATTGCTAGTACGTGCAAGTCCCAATCACTTCGTTGTGCATTATATCCTTTTCAGTTCCTCGCACACTTTGTTAAAGGCTTCTATGTGGGTAACCTTCTACACACTCGTTCTTTCCACACTCCGTTGTCCCAACTGGAGGGATCATTCGTGCAGTTGCCTTGCCCACAATGATTATTGACCGTGTTCCCCAATGCGAAGTCCATGTGCATTCACGCAGGTTGTTTAACATATGCCTGTACCCACTTGGGTAGGTGCATGCGCAGACCATCCCATACATTGTATTTATCTATTAGCCACATCTGAGGCTTCCCAAAATGCATGTGCATCATTCTACTACATTTGCACTAGTCCTCAAAGCTTCCTTTGTGCGTACCCCACCACCACGCGGGTGTAGCGTGTAGTACCCATTTCAAAGCCTCGAAACGTTGTTGTTCCGACACCTCTCTTTCAAATCTGTTTAGAAAATCATCTACCTCACTTAACCCATCATAAGTAGGTAGATCCCTCACTTTTGTTGATATGTAGCACAATGATGTTGTCATCATATTATAATTCAGCATGGTCACCTTATGCAACCATTTCTTCCATCACTCTATTTCCTCATTAGAATCTGATGTACAAGAGCTTTCACGCTCCCATGATATTCATCCATCCACAGTGGGATTTACCCAGTCTTGCTCTCGCACGGTTATCTTGTAGATGCAGTCCAAATCATCGTCACTTTTATAGTCATACACTGGCTCTATGTAGCATGATCCTTCTGTAGCGTCCAAAAGTAGGACTACCTTTTTCTCAAAAATCATCTTGCACTTCTTCAGATTTATCACCCCTTTCATGTCAATGTCCCAATCGATTCCTAAGAGCATGCGGTAGGGATTGTTGTCATCAACAATCTCTATCACTTCAAAGTCTTCTAGCGTGCTTGCCCTTTCAATATCCACAGTGATTCCCTACAATCTCCCCATAGGTATGATCTTTTGATGATTCACCATTCATAGCTGGATAGGAGACCATTACAGCGTAGCCCTTCCCATGCGCTCCCATGTGTGCTTTGGCAGAATGTTTGCGTCTGATCCTAGGTCCAGAATTACTTTGTCCATCTCATATTCTCTAATCTACATGGTCAACCTCATTTACCTTCCCATCCTTGTCACATGCTTTCCAATCTTCCGGACAACATGCAGCTCTCTTGGCGCGGTCCTAACACATCTATTAACGAGTTCTTGTAATCCCTTTACAGCCTTACTGTCACACAGTAGCTTCATGCATGTTTCTAGGAACGTCATGAGCATTGATGGGTCCTGTTATCACCAAAATAGGACCTTGATAGGCTACTGATCAAACTATCTCAGTGTAACTATTTCAAAACAATCTTTTAGCTAAGGCTTAGCGTCCTTAGCCTAAGAGGGCTCTCTCAAAGGGTTAATGATATTGATTAAAGATATGGATAGATGGCTAACTCTATGGTTTGTGATTTTATAGGTTTATAGGTTGAAAGATGAAGGTTGGCTACCATTGGGATATGGATTCAAAGTATGTTTCAGTACATGAGCAAGATCAGCTTAACATGAAAGTCAGGGCATAGAGAGTTTTTATACATCAACAAAACAAAGATACAATGCAAGGAAACACAATTTATAAATACATGAAGGAAGTTAGAGCATCATTGATGAGTTCTAAGTAACATGTATTCATACCATTGCAAGTAAGTGAAAGAGGAAAGACATGAGACAATAGGACATTAAAACACTCTTTGAATCCTGAGTAGTGAAGCCAAAAAATTCTACCTAACATGGAAGTCAAGGCATTATAGAGTTCAAGTGTAGAAATGAAAATATAAAACAATGAAACACAGTTAGTTTATCTATGAAAGAAGTCAGAGCATCATTGATGAGTTCTAAGTATCAAAAGTAAACACCACTACAATGTAAGTATTGGAATATGGCATCAAAATAAGAACATACAAGAACTCTTCATGAATGTTGAGTTGTCTAAGTAGAAACTCTACATTAGGTAAAAAATATACACAGTCTGCACATAGAGAAGCAGCTGAGCCAAAAAGTCTCCAACCCCTTGCTAATTCAACCTCTTGCTTTATATATAGCATTTACAATATGGATTCCCTCATAGTTTATCAAGAAAATTCGAATTTTCTATGAGTGACACCTATTCTAACCATAAAACAAACTATTAAATACAAATGACAGCTAACTAGCAGTCCTAGAGACCTAATACAACTACGAGTGTAACTCCTTATTATGACTAAAGCACATTAACTAAACATTGAATGCATTCTTTGACAGCTGCAACCTCATGATGTTGAATTTGATGAACCCTCCCACGTTGTCACTTACTATTGATGATAAACCCTAGAAATTAGGGAACATGTTTCCCTGTTTTTAGGTTTAGGATCCTTGAAAATGGCACGTGGGACAAAGCCTTTATCTTCTCATCCTTGACATATTTTATGAAACTTAAGGAGGTTTTTTTATTCCATGTTGTCTATAACAAAAACCTCTCTTGGTTATTTTAAAACACTTCTCCAGTTGTCCAGAATCTGTCCTTGAAAAACACGTGTAAAACATGAAAAATCTGTTCTCTGAAATTAGGGTTTCAAAGAAAGCTTAGTATCTCCCAGCTAAAAACACTTATGAAGAAAGTGAGATAGGTTATTGTATCTAGAGAGTTGGTGAAGAGAAACCTCATTCAAAATTCCCAATTACGTTTTCCTATGACTAGAAACTAATCTTGAAAAAGAGTGTTAAAACTAGAAGACAAAGCTTGACTTTCAGTAGTTTCGTAGCGCAAGTTTAACCATACATTCCTCCCACCTCAGAACGAATTTGAAGAAGCCAAAAGGGGGTTTTGTATTTTAGTATGTTAGGAAGAAAAGCCTCTTTCAGTTTTCAAAATTTAGTTCTCAGTTGCTCAGGAACGCTTCTGGAAGTTGACTAGTAAAAGTTGAAAACAGATACTTTTATGCTGAAACGGGCTTTTTTAGGGGTTTCGTAGCATGCTATGAATCCTCCTAATTCAGAATCCATGCTTTCGTAGCACGGCCAGTGCAAATTCTAGGTTTTGTCCTACGAAAACTCCTAGGCAGTTTTGTAGTGCATGAAAACCTTGACACAAGTTTGACACATGGAATTTTAGGTGTGATGTGAGATTAGTGATAGGTAAAACTAGAGTGTTGACCCTATTTGACAATGCCAACAAGACTCCCTTCTAGGTCCTAGACTCTAAAACAAACCATGGAAATACTAGACCAAGACTGACACCAATCCTTTGGAATCAAACCAATGTTCAAAATTTAGGAGTTTTTTCAGTGATAACAATAGCTCCACTAGGGATAGTGTGCCCTTGTGGTATACTAATAACCTGTAGCTCCAGTGCCACTATCCATTCTCTAGAATAAGACTCTGAACTTCTGCCCAATCTGCTCCTCAAGCCTTTAATGATTTGCTTCAAGAAGAATTCAAACTGCACCTACTGAAATAGATGCTCAGTCAACCTACCCTGAGCTTATTTTCATCTACTTACCTACCCTATCAGCTGCAATCTCCACTTGTATCTCAAGGAACATGAAACTTCCAATGAAGCCAATCATTGATCTGATCTGACACTTGAATCTCTTGACTATGCTTGAAGCAAAAATAAAATAGATACTAAAATAACCAAGGCAGCATGAGTTGTAACTATTCTTCAAGATGAAAATATAACTGGAAGCCTGAACATTAAATCTTTTCCATGTAGTTAGCTCTAGGGTCAAAAAACACATGGTTAGTTTGATGATTCTCATAACATTCTATATCTTCAAACAACTGATCCTCAGCCACACAAAATTCCTTTGATAAGTTATCCAACTGCCTTTCTACATGATTTCCATAGACAATGTAATTTTCCTCACTATTATGATCATTCTTTGAAGTAATTTGCTATAAGGAATTACATAAATGATCAACCTTTTCCTCTACCTAAGGGTTATAAAAATTGTCTTCCAGTATTTCTTCTTGGTGTTTGCAATTATTTTTATCATTATTATGATCCGAAGACTGACAAGTCTGCTGCATCTCTACATCAATCTCAGAGGATGTAATATGGTTTTCATAAGTAAACGCCTACTGATTTTCATGTTGCATTTCATGGGATGTTATACTTTCTTCTTGGTGTTGAAATGTATTGTTATGAAGAGCCTCTAAAATTTCTTCATCCATAAATTCATCATCATCATAAAAATCCTCCAAATATTGAATAAAACTTGCATAATGTTTACAACAATCTTGGACTAGCAATAAGGAGGGATGACATTCTTTATACATCTCATAGAATTCATCATGAAAATTAGCAAGTGAATATATTGAACCATTTTCGAAACTTTTATACCAAGACCATGCTTTTCCCTCTAAAGTGGTCATAAACATCTTCATGAGACAATCTTTAGGGAAATGAACCTTAAGACTGCGTACATGCATATGGAACCTAACCAAATGAAGAGCAACATTGTCCTTCTTTTCATCTTTGAATATTGGGAGATCATCTAACCATTCGACCTTTGGCATAGGATTTGGAAAACTAGGGATATGAGACCGATTCATAGGGGCATACCTAGCATTCATTCTTGCAGTGGAACTCATCTTGAAACTTCATCAAGCTATTGATCTTCTAGTAGTGGAGTCACCTTCCAATTTGTTATTCGATGTGTGGAGTTGTCAAGGTAGTTTTGCAGCCTCAAAAAGATGTCTGAGCTCCTACTACCTTCATAAGTTCAGCTTCTTAATTTCAGGAATGAATAGACTTCAAGCTCCTGGCAGATGCACCAAAATGTTTTCACCAAAATAGAACCCTGATAGGCTACTGATCAAACTATCTTGGTGTAACTATTTCAAACCAATCTTTTAGCTAAGGCTTAGCCTCCTCAGCCTGAGAGAGTTCTCTCAAAGGGTTAATGATATTGATTAAAGATATGGATAGATGGATAACTCTATGGTTTGCAATTTTATAGGTTTATAGGTTGAAAGATGAATGCTAGATACCATTGGGCTATGGAGTCAAAGTATGCTTCACTACCTGAGCAAGATGAGCTTAACATGAAAGTCAGGGCATAGAGAGTTTTTATACATCAACAAAACAAAGATACAATGCAAGGAAACACAATTTATAAATACATGAAGGAAGTTAGAGCATCATTGATGAGTTCTAAGTAACATGTATTCATACCACTACAAGCAAGTGAAAGAGGAAAGCCATGAGACAATAGGACATTAAAACTCTCTTTGAATCCTAAGTAGTGAAGCCAAAACATTCTACCTAGCATGGAAGTCAAGGCATTATAGAGTTCAAGAGCATAAATGAAAATATAAAACAGTGAAACACAGTTAGTTTATCTATGAAAGAAGTAAGAGCATAATTGATGAGTTCTGAGTGTCATAAGTAAACACCACTACAATGTAAGTATTGGAAGATTCCACCAAAACAAGAACATACAAGAACTCTTCATGAATCTTGAGTTGTCTAAGTAGAAACTCTGCATTAGGTTAAAAATATACACAGTCTGCACATAGAGCAGCAGCTGAGCCAAAAAGTCTCCAACCCCTTGCTAATTCAACCTCTTGCTTTATATATAGCATTTACAATATGGATTCCCTCGTCCCTTATCAAGAGAATTCGAATTTGCTATAAGTGACACCTATTCTAACCATAAAACAAACTATTAAATACAAATGACAGCTAACTAGTAGTCCTCGAGACCTAATACAACTACGAGTGTAACTCCTTATTATGACTAAACCACATTAAATAAACATTGAATGCATTCTTTGACAGCTGTAACCTCATGAGGTTGAATTTGATGAAGCCTCCCACGTTGTCACTTACTATTGATGATAAACCCTAGAAATTAGGGAAAATGTTTCCCTGTTTTTAGGTTTAGGATCCTTGATAATGGCACGTGGGACAAAGCCTTTATCTTCTCATCCATGAAATATTTTATGAAACTAAAGGATTTTTTTGTAGTCTATGCTGTCTAGAACAAAAACCTCTCTTGGATTTTTAAAACACTTCTCTAGCTGTCCAGAATCTGTCCTTCAGAAACATGTGTAAAACAGGAAAAATCTGTTCTCTGAAATTAGGGTTTCAAAGAAAGCTTAGTATCTCTGAACTGAAAACACTTGTGAAGAAAGTGAGATAGGTTATTGGATGTAAAGATTTTATGAATAGAAACCTCCTTCAAAATTATAAAATACCTTTTCCTGTGACCAGAAACGGATCTTGAAAAAGACTGTTAAAACTAGAAGACAAAGCTTCACTTTCAGCAGTTTTGTAGTGCAAGTTTAACCATAAATTCCTCCCACCTCAAAACAAATTTGAAGAAACCAAAAGAGGTTTTTGTAGTTTAGTATGTGAGGAAGAAAAGCCTCTTTCATGTTTCAAAAGTGAGTTCTCAGTTTCTCAGGAACCCTTCTGGAAGTTGACTAGTAAAAGCAGAAAACAGAGACTTTTATGCTGAAACAGGCTTTTTCAAGGGTTTCGTAGCACGCTACGAAAACTCCTAGTTCAGAATCCACGATTTCATAGCATGGCTAGAAAAAATTCTAGGTTTTGTGCTACGAAAACTCCTAGGCAGTTTTGTAGTGCATGAAGACCTTGACACAAGTTTGACACATGGAATTTTAGGTGTGATGTGAGATCAGTGATAGGTAAAACCAGAGTGTTGACCCTATTTGAAAATGGTAGCAAGACTCCCTTCTAGGTCCTAGACTCTAAAACAAACCATGGCAAGACTGGACCAAGACTAACACCAATCCTTTGGAATCAAACTAATGTTCAAAATTTAGGAATTTTTTCAGTGATAACAGGTCCATTTTTAGCTCCAGCCTGTCTTTACTTACTTAAGTGGAGGCATCAGCGAAGCTCTTCCTAGCTTCCATGAAGGTTTCCTTAGCGCACTCCAAATCAAACTCTGTTTCTTCTCTCAGAGTCTTGCGAACCCAAGTACTATCTTTAGTTTGTTTTCCTTTATCATCTCCTATGATAATTCCACTGCAGAGCACAATGTTCACATTGGGGTCTTCCTCACGTGGTTCAAACCTCATCATCTACAGGTTTTGAGTTTGGGGAGGTTGGAGAGCTCCCTTGTCATGTAGCCTAGCTATCGGTGTGGGACAATCCTCCATCTCATGATCAAATAAGGTACAATACAAACATGATGGACATGTTGGATTTGTACAATCATGGGCATAATGTCTTGGCCCACCTCAATTGTAACATATTAGCTGTCCGCGACCTCTTGCAGGTCCTCCTCCACCTTGGGCTCGTCCGTGCCCTTGAAATTTGGTCCGTGCCACTCCTGCACTCTGGTCAAGGGGCCACATTTTGGCCTGAACACTATAGGTGGGAGTCCTATCCATCATCAGCTCATAGCTTCTACAGGTGTGCTCATCATGTCCAACTCATCTACAAAAGTTATAGAACAACTGTTGTGAATTCTATGTGTACTTCTGTAACAAATGGCAGTTGTCCGTAGCATGCTTTCCTCCTATTTGACAAATCACGCACCACAAAGCAGGCGTTGTGCTAGGTCATGCTTAGGCCTCTGGTCTTAATGGCATTGGTCCTCCTCCAATGAGGTAATTTTTGAACACTGGGCAGTGGTCCTTGTCATGTCCCTGACCCTTTCATTTTATGCACCATACTTCTTCACACACTTCTGGGCGAGCTGTCCTATCCCGTTTCAGACTTTCAATCTCAAGGCATAAGTTTTTCCACTGTGCGTGGATCTGCTGAACACCCAAGTTATGATCATGTATCAGGGTCTATGCAACCTCATCGAGATCTCCAAGGCCTCTACCTGGGTTGTTAACCTTTGTTACGATAGCATTTTCCTTAAATGTAGCAATAGTGATGCCACAAACCATTCATGGTGCTACCCATCCATCAAAGTCATATTAGCTTCATGAATTTTGCACTTCAGTCTCTGATCCAACTCCCAAGGAGTCTTTCTTGGTAGAATTGTGATCTCCTTGAATCCAATGATCGAATGCGCCTCTGACTTCGGCCTACTAAATTCTCTGTTCAATGAAATTTGGATATTCGTGATCCCCGCATTCAGATTGTCATTAGAATGCTTAATATAACAGGTCAATGTGCGATCCTTCAGAGCACTGACCAATGTTGCTTTCTTTATGTTATCATCTGTAACTCCCTACACTTCCCATACAGCCCTTATCATCAACAAAAACTGGTCTGAATCTTCATTTCCTACTCCCTTAAACACCGACAACTTTATCGCGCTTTCCATATTGACTCATAGTGGTGGCGGAGGTGGTACGGGTGAAGATGGTGGTGTAGGTGGTGAAGCTGGTGGTGGCATGGGTGGGGGTGGTATGCGCGGTATCCTCTACCTTATAAAATTGATCACACTTCTTGGTGTTACCTTTGGGAGCTCTTCCTTGTCCCCTCGTGGAGGTGAAATCAAGGGGCTAGTTTCTAGTTCTGCACTACCTTCATTTATGTAAAGTCTCCCACTTCACATAGCCCTGAACATCAATGTATTTGCATAATCCACTTTTCACACAGTAGAATTTTAATCCAAGTGTTTAGATACTTAACGTACTTACCTCACGATCCTTTGAGAAAGAGTTGACTAACCTTGTTGTAGCTTACCATAGCCAGTGATCAGTAATGCACATCATCTTATCCTCTAATGCTTCCAATTTGCACACCAACTCTAAGGTCCACACAATAGGATTGTTGAGCTTGCACCTTCCTTTGCTATATGCTAGCTTCGTGATCCACTCGTACAACTTAGTAGGGAAAGACGCAAAGAAAATTTCATGGATCTCTGTGTACAAGTATTAGTCTAACCAATCTTCTTTTGATAGTCATGGATTCATATTTTCTTGTGCCATGAACTTGTGAATTCTCCTATCCAACCAACCTTCAATTTCTTTCTTAGTTGGATTCAAATGATACAACATCAAACATCTCTATTCAGATTCCAATCCCGACAATAGAACCATTCGTTGGCTTGTTGGGGACTGACCCAAGTTCGAAGTTAATTATCCAAACAAATCCCTATACTACTCACCCTTCAGCAACAGTCTGCGGAGCGCAGACTAAGGTCTCACTTGAAGTAGTATGGGGGATGTTGGAACTAGGTTTCTGCACCCTTCAGATGTTTAAGGGGTTGATATAGTCCAACTGTGAATACCTTCACACAAGTTACTTCGTGCACTTTCTTGACCTACGATACCTTCACACCCTTGTTATATTTGCCTTTGCACAACCCTAACCAGGGGATGTGGAGCTTTCGCACTGCTAGGGAAACGATCTGCGCTATTTCCCCAAGTCACACCAGAGATCTTACTTATCTTCTTATAACGGTTAGTTATCTTTGCTTAAATAGATACCTTATATTATATTCATTAATTCAACACATTCATATAAGTTTGCAGAACAAATAAACAATAAACTTGCAATTCATACCCAATAGACTTCAATTCATAAAATAGGAAACGATACATAGAAATATTCTAAACCTTTTCTTTATTGTTGCTTCAATCGGTTACAGACTCAACCTGCCCTGTGCACTCAGCTGTAGGGGTCCACGCACTCAACTGCAAACTACTAGGCCTCTGCGCACTCAGCTGCAGAGCCTTCTCCTACTCTACAACCCAAAGACATGACTTTACACTTAGACTCAATGCTTCCCTATTAGATCTTCCATTGCTTGATTCCTTTATGATCCTCCCTTTACACTTAGAGCCTCGCTCTATTTATATAATCCCATGGTCCACAGACCATGGGTAGATCTCTCAAACTGACATTACATTACAAAAATGAGGGCGGACAACCCTCTAACTCATTTACCATCTTCACACTCCACACCCACAAATCACAGAGTCTTTACATCGGTCTTAGTCTAAACTTGGGCTTTAAGCCCCAAGACTTGTCTTAGGGGGATCCCACACCAATCACCAATTTTGTTCAGACTGGTAGAGTCAGAAAGAGGACTTAGAGGGCTATCGCAGTTCGCAATTTCATACCTTGGACATTTGCAATTTCATAGATACATCAGATTCAATATCGTTCTCCTACAAAGTGAAAAAAAGGTTTGTAGTTTTTTTTAAATTTTGCATAAGTTTTGTTTGAAAAATTAGTTTTTTGGAATTCAAAGGGCATAGTGAAGCATAATTATCATTAATTGATGCCCCAAAGAAAGAAAATGGAAACACCTAGTGAGCAACCTGAAAGCATTAGCATGAATCGTGAAGAAGAGGAAGAAATGCAACATCATATATGAAAATTGCGAGACCAAGTGAAACAAATTTCACTCTCACAAAACGAACAGAAGGATGGATGGTTTAAAGAAATACATGGAAGATAATATGAATAGTATGGAAGACAAAATTGAATATTGGATGAAAGACATGGAAGGTTGGAAGGAAGGTTTGAAAATTTTACTACAAGAAAGGCTTCCTAATGGCGATAAGGTAGTAGATAAAATGCATAATGAGAACAAAAGAAATGTTAATCATGATTTGAAGAATGATAACATTGAAGATTTGAAGAAAGTCATGGAAGGTTTGAAGGAAGGTTTGACACAGTTGCTACAAGAAAGGCTTCCTAATGGCGAAAAGGTAGTAGAGACAACTCATGATGGAATAAAAGAAATGTTAATCATGATTTCGTAGACTCTAACATTGGAATAGAGACCCACCACATTCAAAATATTGATATGAGGAAGTTTGATGGAAAGGATCCTGTAAAATGGATACTACAGATGGAGCAATATTTCGATCTCGATAATGTGAAAAACATACAAAAGGTACACATTGCAAGTTTATATTTGGAACCCAATCAGTTTGTATGGTATCGATGGCTTTGCTCTTATAAACAAATTGTCACTTGGGTAATTTTTACGGAATAAATGATAGCAAATTATGAGGATAAAAAAATCAACACCTCTTTTAACCAATTGATAAATCTCAAACAAAAAGGTTCAATGGTGGAGGACATTGAGGAATTCCAAAAATAGCATATAAGCGTAAAATAAATTACAGGGGAACATAGGATTGATGTGTTCATAGGGACATTAAGTGATAACATCCAACATGAGGTTCACATTTCGGAACTTAATTCATTACAGAAGGCATTCAAGTCAGCAAAAAAAATTGAAAGCAAAATTATGGCAACAAGGAAGCCTACCAATCAAAACTATATATATGGAAGTGTTGTTGTCCCTAGCCTTCCACAACCTACAAGGTTGACACCACAAAAATTGGAAGAAAAAAGAGAAAAACCTCTTTGTTATAGTTCTGATAAAAAATACACTAAAGGTCATAAGTGTAGAGAAAACATAATTTTACGTAGATTGTGAAGAGGAACAAGAAATAGAAAAAGAAACACCAAAAGAGGAGGATACAGACTAGGAACAAAGCCTAGAGAAAGAAGAAATGAATCTGACCATATCTTGTAATGCATTGGCCATAATAACCACTCCTCAAACTATCAAGATAGAATGACATATCAAGAAGAAAAAGGTAATAGTGTTGATTGATTCGGGCAGTAACCATAATTTTATTCATTGTAAGATAACGAAGGAATTGAATTTCTTCTTATATCTTGCACTAGAGTATCAAGTGATGGTTGCAAATGGAAGAATCATAAATTTCTCTGGAAAGTGCCATAATATAAAACTATCCATGAGAGAATATTTTTTGAATAGTCCAATGCTTTCCATTCCAATGGGTGGTGCTCATGTTGTACTAGGAGTCCAATGGCTACAATCTTTGTGTACGATAAATTTTAATTTTGAAGAACTCTTCTTGAATTTTTTTTCAGAAGGAAATGAAGTTGAATTAAGGGGTATCACAGGGAAACTGAGAAAGAGAATCATCTCTAACTGCATGACAAAGCTTCTGGAGAAATAAAAATGTGGCGTAATTGCACAATTATTTCCGCTAGAGGTTCCCATGTTGAAATCATCTATTTCTCTAGATCTCCAAAAAGCCTTGGAAAATCATTCCAAGGTATTCGAGACTCCCAAAGGAATACCACCTATTCATGATCGTGATCATGCTATTAATTTTCCAGGAATTGTTCCTCCAAACATAAGGCTTTACAAATATCCCTATGCACAACAGAGTGAAATTAAACGTATGGTTGCAGAAATGCTAGAGGTTTGTATAATTGAACCTAGTCAAGGTTCTTTCTCTTCTCCATTATTATTGGTGCACAAGAAGGATGGATCATGGTGCATTTGTTTGGATTATAGGGAGCTCAACAAGATCACTATTAAAGATAAATTTCCCATTCCTCTCATTGATGAATTATTGGATGAATTACATGGTCAAAATTTACTTCAGCAAGTTGGACCTTCATGCAGGATATCAACAAATCAAAATGAAGAGTGAAGACATTCCGAAAACAACATTTAGAACTAAAGAGGGTCATTATGAATTTTTGGTCATGCCTTTTGGCCTTACCAATGCACCTTCTACATTCAAGTTGATGAAATTCCATTTCAAACCCTTCTAATAAAATTTGTCTTAGGAATTTTTTTATGATATACTAATATACAACAAGTCTTGGAAAGAATCATGTTAACATGCTGAAGAGTGCCCACTATTGAAAATAATACGGAGAGGGGGGGGGGTGAATCGTATTATCAAATCATAAATTTTCATTTCATACTAGATCAATATACGCTACTTTAGTAAGGATACCCGCGTATATACGCAACTGTGTTTAAGCAACAGCGTATATCAATAAACTTATGATTCAGTTAGTTGATATTCAATGAGTGCCTCAGAACATATTAACATATTAACAGTAAACAGTGCAGTAAAATAGAATAGATCATCACACATAAAGAGCACACATGAACACCATGATATAAGGTGGAAACAATGTGGGTGAAACCACCTGCTGTATTTGTCTCTATCTTCCTTTAATATGAAACTTCTTTACAATGCACTGGTGAGTCTCATACCAGTAGCAGGCTTCTACCTGCAGAAGGCACAACCTTCGTTCCATTCTCCAAACTCCCTGGAAGGGAGCCACACCCCCTTAGCTCTTGTACTAGCCGATCCATTTACTAGTACGTAGGTGCCGGCCTACTGAAATGCTCCAACCTTTACTTGTTTTCCAGCTGCTACTGGAAGGGAGCTACCACCCCCTTAGCTCTTGTACTAGTTGATGTACTAGTACGTAGGTGCCGACCTATACAAGGCTACAACCTTCTCTTTCTTCCGACAGGTACCACGTTTCATACATTTTCAAACTGGATACTCCTGAAGCACAATATCATAATCTGAAGGCCACGTTTCATCCAATTTTCATATTGGACCCATTAATATCATTGAAGCACACAATCAATCAACACTGGCATCATCAATCTCTGAATCACCCAATACTGAATCACTGAAACCCTCCCAACAAAATGCAGTCACCAAAACACAGAACAGACAATAGAACACTACAAAAATAACCAGATCCAACTGCAACTTCAAATATCATATATCATAATGTATACGCTACTATGACGAACCAAACCCGCGTACATACGCACTTTCACCAAAGCCAACCCGTGTACAGATCTACACATATTTTCTCATAACTTTCCAGTTGTTCTAGACATCAATCATACCCATATCATAACATTTATAGAACATTACATGCGTCAATATAAAGATCTAGAATAAGCATGATCAAACCGTATAGAGATTATTTATTCCAAGCCATTTAGATCCCGATCTATCCTTAGACCTTGTTCTCCATCAACCACTTAGATTCCTCCTTAGCAAAGCATCATGAACCCATAACCTGCATACTAGATCTCATACTTCATCAGATATTAAAAACTTTCTCCATGCTTTTGCCTAATGATCTTCTTCTCCTTTTATAGTCTTAGGCCTTACTCAATACCATGGTCCAAAACCATTAAGAACCAATACTAGCGACCCAATACCTGGGTTCAACACTTTGGACGCAATACCAACGACCAAAACCATAGGTCAAAATACCACGGACCCAAGAATAGGCTTTCCCACATGTATGCGCTTTTCCGTGCATGAAAGTGCGTCCATACGCATACAGGACTTTTGATCAGCAATCCCGTGTGTAAACGCATCTTTGTATATAAAGAACCTGCATGTATAACCTACGTGTATACCCTACCTGGTATATAGCGAACCTCTGTATATACGGGACTTGGTACATAGTTAACTTGCATATAACCTGCCTATGTACGTGACTTGGTATATAGTGAACCTGCGTATATACTCATCTTTCTTGATTCTTTGTAGTCTGATCATCAATTCTTTTCTACTGACTTACTGCACTATATTCTGTCAATAGTTAACTTACAAGTGGGTTTCCATCAAGTACAACACATGCATCATAATGCCAACAATCTCCCCCTTTGGACTTGATGGCAACAACACCAAATCACTCTCCCCCTTTGACATCAAAGGCAAAGGGTGGACCAAGATATTCTCTTTCCTTGATAATCATTCCACTGACCATACTTCTCCTGAGTACCTGCTGAAGTCTCTGAATGAGCTGCCCCTTTGTATATGCCAAGGTGTACCAATCTATCCATGCTCCCTCTGAGTACATTTTGAAATCTTTGCTCTGCTGAAGAGAGCTTTTGATGCTCCACCTGACTGTAAGCAAGGTGTGCAAAAAGATATTCTACAAGAAAAACATGAATCTATACATCATAAGTGACCTTCCTATCATCAAAGACTCATACATACATTCATCTCCCAACCAAGTGGGAATATACCAAAAGTTTACACATGATAATACAAGAGTATAACATCATTCATCCCAGGCATAGTGGGGAAACCAACATACGCCAATACATGACCTTGATAATAAAAGAAATATATGACATAGAGACCAAATATCAAGAGTATGATAGTCATCAACAACTATCATCAGCAATATCCAGATCAGCAATCATGTTCTCCTTCTACACCTATTCCATCTGTGCCAGATGGTCTTTGTCAGGCCCATATCAAACTCTTCTCATCCTGAGTTTGGCCCATTGATTTCCTTTAAATCAATATATACGCAATTGTATCCACAGAAACAAGCATATATACGTGGATCCTCCTTATTAAACTCGCGTACAACCACTTCCAGATCAGTAAACTGTAAATGTTCTATAACAAGGTATGTCTGCATATAGATATCAATTCATCCTTTTGAACAGAATTTTGCATATGAAATACAGAATCATTCACATTATATCATATGTGAAAAACACCATAGCCATCTCATCAACATCAACATCAACATCTACATGATCCAAGTATCATCACATGGGAACATCTGCATCAATCAACATATGTAAGTATCAACCTATCATCATATGGGTAGGAACTCATCATCATATCTCCAACAATACAACTCCATGTATCCAACAATATGTATCTATAGCTTAAGATCATTTGTCAAGACTTCTTGATATCATCAACAGCAACAATCCTCATCCACATGAGTGCCAAGAATTATAGGAATCCTGCATGATAACTGAATTGTATGATCTTTATGCATATGACGATAGAAGCATATGACTGACTCATCATTAAGTAATGAAGATGTGAATTCAAGATTTGTACTTCTCCTTATCCTTATGAAGATCACCATGTAAGCACCATATATGCATCATGAGAGAATCAACCACAAATCTGATTTGAACATCAACTATGTAACCTTAAGAATCATATGAGATTTTGTCATGGACAACTCATAACCATATCATAACAAAATATATCATTTAGCCATATAAGCATAATAACCAAACACTACTAACCATAATGCCAACATTACATTACTAAAAGCATCTGCTCCCCCTGAACCTGTGCTATCAGTTTACTGTCAGATCTGATGATGTATATATCAGCAAGAAGTATCAAGACATCATCATCATCAAGTTAGGATCAAATACACCAGACCTTATCATGCATATATCAGCAAGAAGTATCAAGGCATCATCAAGTTAGGATCAAGAAATTTCCACACATCATTAACAGATTGTAACAAGAGCAAATAATGGACTCAATCATATCAGACCCTATCTCTTGAGCCTATCCCGACTACTTTTCCTCAGACTAACATATAAGCAATTGTGCAAGGTATAACGCTCGTATATACGCCACTTCCTTTTATGAAACTTGCATATGAGATTTAGGACACTGAAGTTTTACACTTTCAGCTCCCCTGAGTCTGTTATGTTTGTATATGGTGTTGTGCCACATCTTCCTTACTGGACTTCATTCTTCTTCCATATCGTCAAGTGTGATGATGTTTTCTCCTTTTGGTGTGGTGCCCGTACCTTGTTCCTGCATTCCTTCGTTATATGTCCAAGCTTGTTGCACGCATAACATCTTACATGTTTCATATTCCTTCTGTAGCAATCAATAGCTTTGTGATCGAACATATTGCAAGAAAAACAATATCCATTAAAGTACCTGGACCATGATGATCTTGAACCTTTCTTCTTCTGCATCTGGATGCAACATGTCCAAGATTACGACATACATAACATTAAATCTTATTTATCGGAGGAGTAAAAGATTTTCCTTGAAGAATTTATTTCCTTGGCTGTTGATGGGGTTGACCTCTCATCTCCTTGTTGAGCATTTCAGATTTTGCATGGGAGTTCCTTGTCTTTTTTTCTGAACTAGATTCATCTTCAATAGATTCATGAAAACCAAGACCAGTTTTGATAGCAAGAGACCTTTGACTACTAAGAATATCATCCAAAATCTTGGTACTATCTTGAAATCATAAGAGCTTATCCTTTTCTTCTAATTTATCATTTAGAATATTTACCTCAACCTGAAGTTGCTTTTCCCTTTCACGATGCTGTTTCTTCATGTTTTCTTCAACTCTGCTTTCTTCTTCCAACTGATGTCTTAGTTGAAGAACTTCGTTTTCTTGTTTTTCAAGAGCTTGGAGTAGTTCTTTATTCTACTTTGATTCTTCAAGATCTTCCTTTAGTGAGAGGATCGTAGCTTCAAGCCTTTCATAGTAACTGGATCTATCTTCGAGTTTCTTGATTTTTGTGCTTCTTTCATTTACTTCATTTCTTAATGATGTCACTTCATCCAATAACTTTTGACATTTTTCCTTGAATAGCTTCCTTACCTTGTTTCCTTCCTGTAGTTGAGCTTTTAGTTTTGGTAGATTATTCTTTGAAGGCACATTCCCTTTTGTTCAATAGATCTTGTTGATTTCTAATTTTTCCTGTGAGCCTTTTAAATTCTGCCTCTATTTGATATCTTTCTTGCTCACCCATAAGAGCACATTCAGTTGTTTCGCTATCACTTTCATCGTCTTCAAACGTATAGATAAATGTATTTCCATAGGATAACAAATTCATACCTGATAGTTCTTTAGCTCATTCATCTTCATTCTGAAGTGATTCTGAATCTGAAGTGCTTCTTCCACATATTCCCCAATTGATTCTCCCACTGTCATAGTTCTTCTGAGATGTCTTCTTCTTCTTAGGCGCTTTCTTCTTAAGCTTCTTTGCCATTGTTCTATGGAACTCCTTCAAGCGATTAAGCTTCTACCACAGGACCTGCTCTGATACCAATTGTTGGAAATAATACTGGGGGGGGTGAATCAGTATTATCAAATCAATAATATTTTCATTTTCATACTTAGATTCATATACGCTACTTCAGTTAAGGATACCCGCGTATATATGCAACTGTATTTAAAGAAACTAGCGTATATCCAATAAACTTATGATTCAGTTAGTTGATATTCAATGACTGCCTCAGAACATTATTAACCATATTAACAGTAAATAGGTGAAGTAAAATAGAACAGATCATCACACATAAAGAGCACACATGAACACCATGACATAAGGTGGAAACCCAATGTGGGTGAAAACCACCTGCTGCAATTTCTCTCTATCTTCCTTTAATAAGAAACTTCTTTTACAATGCACTGGTGCAGTCTCATACCAGTACGCAGGCTTCTACCTACAGAAGGCTACAACCTTCTTTCGTTCTCCAGACTCTCCTGGAAGGGAGCTACAACCCCCTTAGCTCTTGTACTAGTCGATCCATTTACTAGTACGTAGGTGCCGACCTACTGAAATGCTCCAACCCTTACTCGTTTTCCAGCTGCTACTGGAAGGGAGCTACCACCCCCTTAGCTCTTGTAGTAGTTCATGTACTACGGAAGGCTACAACCTTCTCTTTCTTCCTCCAGGTACCACGTTTCATACATTTTCAGACTAGATACTCCTGAAGCACAATATCATAATCTGAAGGCCACGTTTCATCCAATTTTCATATTGGACCCATTAATATCATTGAAGCACACAATCAATCAACACTAGCATCATCAATCTCTGAATCACCCAATACTAAATCACTGAAACCGTGTCAACAAAATTCAGTCACCAGAACACAGAACAGACAACAGAGCACTGCAACAATAACCAGATCCAACTGCAACTTCAAATATCATATATCATAATGTATATGCTACTATGATGAACCAAACCCACGTACATACGTGCTTTCACCAAAGCCAACCCGTGTACAGATCTACACATATTTTCTCATAACTTTCCAGCTGTTCCAGACATCAATCATACCCATATCATAACATTTATATAACATTGCATGCGTCAGTATACAGACCTAGAATAAGCATGATCAAACCGTATAGAGATGATTTATTCCAAGCCATTTAGATCTCGATCTATCCTTAGATCTTGTTCTCCATCAACCACTTAGATTCCTCCTTAGCAAAGCATCATGAACCCATAACCTGCATACTAGATCTCATACTTCATCAGATATTCAAGAATTTCTCCATGCTTTTGCCTAATGATCTTCTTCTCCTTTTATAGTCTTAGGCCTTACTCAATACCATGGTCCAAAACCATTGAGAACCAATACTAGGGACCCAATACCTGGGTTCAACACTTCGGACGCAATACTAAGGACCAAAACCATAGGTCAAAATACCACAGACCCAAAAATAAGCTTTCCCACATGTATGCACTTTTTCGTGCATGAAAGTGCGTGAATACGCATACACGATTTTTGATCAGCAATCCCGCATGTATACGCATCTTTGTATATAAAGAACCTACTTGTATAACCTGCATGTATACCCTACTTGGTATATAGCGAACATGCGTATATATGCGACTTGGTACATAGTTAACCTGCGTATAACCTGCCTATGTACGCGACTTGATATATAGTGAACCTGCGTATATACTCATCTTTCTTCATTCTTTGTAGTCTGATCATCAATTCTTTGCTACTAACCTGCTGCATTATATTCTGTCATCTTGGCATCAAGGACAACACTTGTATCATAATGCCAACAATCTCCCCCTTTGGACTTCATGGCAAAGCTAACTTGCCATATTGACAACTGTCATCTTAATGAGTTGTCATTGTTCATTACGTCTGAACTGATTCCTTTGAGTTGTCCTGCATCCCATGTGTTCTGTCACATCTGATCTCTCTTCTGTAGATTCATCTAGTTATGTATAAGTGAGATGTTTTGTTACAAGTGGGTTGCCATCAAGTACAACACATGCATCATAATGCCAACAATCTCCCCCTTTGGACTTGATGGCAACAACACCAAATCACTCTCCCCCTTTGACATCAAGGGTAAAGGGCGGACCAAGATATTCTCTTTCCTTGATAATCATTCCGCAGACCATACTCCTCCTGAGTACCTGCTGAAGTATCTCAATGAGCTACCCCTTTGTATATGCCAAGGTGTACCAATCTGTCCATGATCCCTCTGAGTACATGCTGAAATCTCTGCTCTGCTGAAGAGAGATGTTCATGCTCCCCCTGACTATAAACAAGGTGTGCAAAAAGATATTCTACAAGAAAAACATGACTCTATACATCATAAGTGACCTTCCTATCATCAAAGACTCATATATACATTCATCTCCCAACCAAGTGGGGATATACCAAAAGACATGATAATACAAGAGTATAACATCATTCATCCCAGGCATAGTGGGGAAACCAACATACGCCAATACATGACCTTGATAATAAAAGAAATATATGACATAGAGACCAAATATCAAGAGTATGATAGTCATCAGCAACTATCATCAGCAGTATCCAGATCAGCAATCATGTTCTCCTTCTACACCTATTCCATCTATGCCATATGGTCTCCCTCAGGCCCATATCAGACTCTTCTCATCCTGAGTTTGGCCCACTGATTTCCTTTAAATCAATATATACGCGATTGCATCCACATAAACAAGCATATATACATGGATCCTCCTTATTAAACTCGCGTACAACTACTTCCAGAGCAGTAACCTGTAAATGTTTTATAACAAGGTATATCTGCATATAGATATCAATTCATCCTTTTGAACAGAATTCTGCATATGACACACAGAATCATTCACATTATATCATATGTGAAAAACACCATAGCCATCTCATCAACATCAAGATATACATGATCCAAGTATCATCACATGGAACATCTGCATCATTCAACATATGTAAGTATCAAACTATCATCATATGCGTTAGAACTCATCATCATCATATCTCCAACAATACAACTCCATGTATCCAACACTATGTATCTAGAGCTTAAGATCATTTGTCAAGACTTCTTGATATCATCAACAACAACAATCCTCATCCACATGAGTGCAAAGAATTATAGGAATCCTGCATCATAACTGAATTGTATGATCTTTATGCATATGACGATAGAAGCATATGAGTGACTCATAATCTAGTAATCAAGATGTGAATTCAAGCTTTGTACTTCACCTTATCCTTATGAAGATCACCATGTAAGCACCATATATGCATCATCAGAGAATCAACCACAAATCTGATTTGAACATCAACTATGTAACCCCAAGAATCATATGAGATGTTGTCATGGACACCTCATAACCATATCATAACAAAATATATCATTTAGCCATATAAGCATCATCACCAAAGACTACTAACCATAATGCCATCAATACATTATTAAAAGCATCTTCTCCCCCTGAACCTATGCTATCAGATCTGATCACGTATATATCAGCAAGAAGTATCAAGACATTATCATCATCAAGTTAGGATCAAATACACCAAATCTGATCATGCATATATCAGCAAGAAGTATCAAGAAATCATCAAGTTAGGATCAAGAAATTTCCACACATCATTAATAGATTGTAACCAGAGCAAATAATGGACTGAATCATATCAGACCCTATCTCCTGAGCCTGTCCCTACTGCTTTTCCTCAGACTGACATATACGCGACTTTGCAGTGTATAAATCACGTATATACTCGACTTCCTTTTATGAAACTTGCGTATGAGATTTAGGACAATGAAGTTTTACACTTTCAGCTCCCCCTGAGTCTGTTATGTCTATATATGGTGCTGTGCCACATCTTCCTTACTATACTTCCTTCTTCTTCCACATCTTCAAGTGTGATGATGTTTCCTCCTTTTGGTGTGGTGCCCGTACCTTGTTCCTGCATTCCTTGGCTATATGTCCAAGATTGTTGCATGCATAACATCTTAAATGTTTCATATTCCTTCTGTAGCAATCAATAGCTTTGTGACCGAACATATTGCAAGAAAAACAATATCCATTAAAGTACCTGGACCGTGATGATCTTGAACCATTCTTCTTCTGCATCTAGCTACAACATGTCCAAGATTATGACATACATAACATTCAACCTTATTTATCGGAGGAGTAAAAGATTTTCTTTGAAGAATTTCTTTCCTTGGCTATTGATGGGGTTGACCTCTCATCTCCTTGTTGAGCATTTCAGATTTTGCATGGGAGTTCCTTGTCTTTTTTTCTGAACTAGATTCATCTTCAATAGATTCATGAAAACCAAGACCAGTTTTGATAGCAGGAGACCTTTGACTACTAAGAATATCACCCAAAATCTTAGTACTATCTTGAAATTGTAAGAGCTTATCCTTTTCTTCTAATTTATCATTTAGAATATTTACCTCAACCTGAAGTTGCTTTTCCCTTTCATGATGCTGCTTCTTCATGTTTTCTTCAATTTTTCTTTCTTCTTCCAACTGATGTCTTAGTTCAAGAACTTCATTTTCTTGTTTTTCAAGACCTTGGAGTGGTTCTTTATTCTGCTTCTTTGATTCTTCAAGATCTTCCTTTAGCGAGAGGATCGTAGCTTCAAGCCTTTCATAGTAACTGGATCTATCTCTGAGTTCCTTGATTATTGTGCTTCTTTCATTTACTTCATTTCTTAATGATGTCACTTCATCCAGCAACTTTTGACATTTTTCCTTGAATAGCTTCCTTACCTTGTTTCCTTCCTCTAGTTGAGCTTTTAGTTTGGTAGATTCCTATTTGAAGGCACATTCCCTTTTGTTCAATAGATCTTGTTGATCTCTAATTTTGTCTGTGAGCCTTTTAAATTCTGCCCCTATTTGATATCTTTCTTGCTCACCCATAAGAGCACATTTAGTTGTTTTGCTATCACTTTCATCATCTTCAAACAGATAGATAAATGTATTTCCAGAGGATAACAAATTCATACCTGATAGTTCTTTAGCTCGTTCATCTTCATTCTGAAGTGATTTTGAATCTGAAGTGCTCCTTCCACATATTCCCCAATCGATTCTCCCACTATCATAGTTCTTCTAAGATGTCTTCTTCTTCTTAGATGCTTTCTTCTTAAGCTTCTTTCCCATTGTTCTACAGATCTCCTTCAAGCGATTAAGCTTCTACCAAAGGACCTGCTCTGATACCAATTGTTGGAAATAATACTGAGGGGGGGGGGGTGAATCAGTATTATCAAATCAATAATCTTTTCATTTTCATACTTAGATTCATATACGCTACATCAGTTAAGGATACCCGCGTATATACGCAACTATGTTTAAGCAACTAGCGTATATCCAATAAACTTATGATTCAGTTAGTTGATATTCAATGAGTGCCTCAGAACGTTATTAACCATATTAATAGTAAACAGGTGCAGTAAAATAGAACAGATCATCACACATAAAGAGCACACATGAACACCATGATATAAGGTGGAAACCCAATGTGGGTGAAAACCACCTGCTGCAATTTCTCTTTATCTTCCTTTAATAAGAAACTTCTTTTACAATGCATTGGTGCAGTCTCATACCAGTACGCAGGCTTCTACCTGCAGGCTACAACCTTCTTTCATTCTCCAGACTCTCCTAGAAGGGAGCTACAACCCCCTTAGCTCTTGTACTAGCCGATCCATTTACTAGTATGTAGGTGCCAGCCTACTGAAATGCTCCAACCTTTACTCGTTTTCCAGCTGCTACTGGAAGGGAGCTACCACCCCCTTAGCTCTTGTAGTAGATGATGTACTAATACGTAGGTGCCAACCTATAGAAGGCTACAACCTTCTCTTTCTTCCTCCAGGTACAACGTTTCATACATTTCCAGACTGGATACTCCTGAAGCACAATATCATAATCTGAAGGCCACGTTTCATCCAATTTTCATATTGGACCCATTAATATCATTGAAGCACACAATCAATCAACACTAGAATCATCAATCTCTGAATCACCCAATACTGAATCACTGAAACCATGTCAACAAAATGCAGTCACCAGAACATAAAACAGACAACAGAACACTGCAACAATAACCAGATCCAACTGCAACTTCAAATATCATATATCATAATGTATACGCTACTATGACGAACCAAACCCACGTACGTATGCGCTTTCACCAAAGACAACCCACATATAGATCTACACATATTTTCTCATAACTTGGCAGCTGTTCTAGACATCAATCATACCCATATCATAACATTTATAGAACATTACATGCGTCAGTACACAGATCTAGAATAAGCATGATCAAACCGTATAGAGATGATTTATTCCAAGCCATTTAGATCCCGATCTATCCTTAGATCTTGTTCTCCATCAACCGCTTAGATTCCTCCTTAGCAAAGCATCATGAACCCATAACCTGCATGTTAGATCTCATACTTCATCAGATATTCAAGACTTTCTCCATGCTTTTGCCTAATGATCTTCTTCTCCTTTTATAGTCTTAGGCCTTACTCAATACCATGGTCCAAAACCATTGAGAACCAATACTAGGGACCCAATACCTGGGTTCAACACTTCGGACGCAATACCAAGGACCAAAACCATTGGTCAAAATACCACGAACCCAAAAATAAGCTCTCCCACATGTATGCACTTTTCTGTGCATGAAAGTGCTTTCATACGCATACGTGACTTTTGATCAGCAATCCCGCGTGTATACACATCTTTGTATATAAAGAACCTGCATGTATACCCTACTTGGTATATAGTGAACCTGTGTATATACACGACTTGGTACATAGTTAACCTGCGTATAACCTACCTATGTACGCAACTTGGTATATAGTGAACCTGCGTATATACTCATCTTTCTTCATTCTTTGTAGTCTGATCATCAATTCTTTGCTATTGACCTGTTGCACTATTCTTTCATCTTTCCATCAAGGACAACACTTGTATCATAATGCCAACAATCTCCCCCTTTGGACTTCTATCGCACAACCTCCACCTGTTCCTTCAAAGCCTTTTCCTGTTGTAGCTTCGCAAGCTGTTAGGTTAGGACAATTGTCTGTGCCATTCTGAACACACTATCATAATGCACTTGAAGCTCCTGTGCCTCCATTTCTAGGTGCTATATGTTGGGGTCCTCCTGTAATGAAGTGAGGACCGTGAAGGATTCTTCCAACATAGCGGTGCATTTCTGTACTTCCTGTCCTATTTCCTCTAGCCCTTTTTGAATAGCTCCAATGCATTATTCCCTAATGTTTGGGGGTGTAGAGGACTGTGCCTTTAATCACAGCTTGACAATCTAAAGGTTGAGATCTAGTTGTACCCTCGTTGCTTCCTCTTTTGCTTCATGGAATCCAGTTGACGATCGGTGGATCCACTCCACTACTGGTAGATCTACCAGGATGGCCAATTTCGCAACGTTTCTACAAGCATTATCTATCACCTTCTCCAGTCCTTCAGTCTCTGTAATGATTTCATCACGATGTCAGCTAAGTTGTTCCATATTGATCTTTTGTTCGCTCAATACCTGTAGCGCGCGACCTTCTCTGGTGCGGAGCTCAACTATGGCCCCATCCTACAACTGGTACAAGGTTTCTCACAGAAGGGCAACCCAATTTAAGCCTAGTCCCTTAATCCTGCCCACCACAGCTTGGTTAACTTCGTTTGATGCAGCTAATGCACCCTCAGGGAACACAAAAGTGTTGGTGATTCAGGCGTACAACATCTATTCCACCTCTATGTACTTGCTGCAACATATGGGGCATCATTCCTGTTTGTGGGGGATTCACCTGTAGTTCCTGTAACTGTGCTCTTAGCCCCCAACACAGTGTTCTCGTCCATCATCACCTCTTGGAGCACATCCTTAGTGACATCGCGAACCATTTCACCGATGTCAAAAATATCACCTTCTATAAGCTTGATCGGGTTCATGGACGTTTTTGATGCCTTAACCTTCTTTCTAGGGACCGGTCTCTCAAGGATGCCTGGCCATTTCAATTATTGCGAGGTGGTTTCTAGGTTCGCAGGTTCTTCAGCTAGGTCTATGTCCTCAGCCCCTTGACCTGTGGACATCTCACAGCCCTCCTCAGCCTCTTCTATTGGTTCTTTTGTTGTTTCTGTTGTCTGTGATGTTGCTGCTACATCGACCATCTTCTGTTGTGCGGCTACCTCTACTGCTGCTTTTTCCTGGTGCTTCTTTACGGATAGCTACATTTTCCTTTGTTGAGCTATGGCCCTTTCTATTCCTTCCAATTCTAGGGCGTGCCACTCTGGAGGCCATGTTTCCAATGCCGTGAAGATGGCGTCGTCGGTAGCAATGAATGCGAGCTATTTCCATTCCTTTGCTAGATCCTTCCGCACTAGGACAGAAATGTTGTGCATGTCTACTTTAAACTCTGCAAAGCTCTGCAGGGTGGCGTACATTATGGTAGACAACCGTGGTCTTCTATTGATCCACATTCATATGCTCACCTCCATCAGCACCCAAAAAACCTTGGTTGCGTGAATTTGCTTCGCATCCTCAGTGGCCCAGAGCGAAGAGTACTTCGCGGCCTCAGGTAGGTCCTAATCGGTATTCAGGAACTAGCTATCTTCCGTTAGTTCTCTCACTACCAACAAGATGGATAAGAGCAACCACGCATAGTGTAAGGTCTTACCCTGCTCTTGGGCCTCCTTGTATTTGGTCAAAAATTGCTCACAGAGGAACTCAACCTAGTTGAACTGGACCCCCTCCATACATTGTTTGGCCAGTGCAATCATAGGCACTGCTACTTCATCGGTGTGGCACTTCCACATTAATTTTCCGGCTAGGAGTTGGGTGGCTACACACACCCCTTTGTCCTTGATACTCGCAATTACATAGCCTTGCTTCTTCTTTTCCAACTTGTACTTAATTTTCATGGCTTCTGTGAGGGCCAAATCACTTCTTTTGCCTGCCATCATCACAGGGTCCTTTCCTTTACATGGAAGTCAAGAAATCTGGTGAATAAGCTCCACCATGATGGGAATAGGCTCCTCGAGCCATATATACCCATCATGCAGTAGGCATAACAACTGCATGATGATGAAAATGGTGATGGGCGCACGATGAAAGTGGGGTATCCATTTTAATTGAAGTAACCTGGCCTTCTCCACACTCCGTAGCTATTTTCACAGCTCCAGTGTGATTACTAGCCCCTCCAAATTTTTCTTCATCAAGCTTTCCATCGCTAGGTGCAGGAACTTCTCACTATCTACGAGGTCCCAATCTTCGAATTTCAGGGTAGGTACCCAACCTAGGAGTGGACCTTCAAAAGTAATTCCTTTAGGGAGGAACAGGGTCTAGAGCACACTCTTCATTGCCTCTAGGTCTTTGGGCACCCTAGCTTTTCCTTTCCACAAAGGGACTTACGTGGGTAACTTTGCTACGGAAGGCATTGGTGGGACATCCTCCTCCATGTCTTCTTGCTCCTCTATTTGATCAATTAGAGCCCGTAAGTCCTCCTCCTCTTCGCCCAATTCAATGGTGACGGCCTTGCCTTTTTCTTCCATTGATATCTTGCCAAACCACGGGTTTCTTGGGGACACGCGGACTGGTCCTATAGTTTGTTTATCTTTCTTTGGCCAAGGTGTCCGTGGTGATTTTGGAACTTCTGCTGCACTCATCATATATTTGGGCTCCTCATGGACCATATGGTGTGGCGCAGCCTCGCCAGCGTTATCTTCAGCAAATCTCACACCTAGCTTGGTAGTAGTCCTCATGTTTGCACATGATATGTTCTGTCACGTACTCAAAGATGGTAAGATTGCTCGGAGTTTTATAGCATCTTTTGAATTTGAATTCAGCCGCTGCCCCCACTTCCAAGTCATTAAATCATTCTTGGCAGCAGATCATCCCAAATCTAGCTCTTAATTCGTGTCTTAATTGCCCGCCACCTGCTCCATTTTTCTTAACTTGGACATCTCGTCATGAATAGTGACATCAATGATTACTTCCCAGCCTACGCACGTGGCAATGCAGCCCCCCGTGCATGAGCATGAACCTTGTACCATGTTGATTCTACAGACACCTCCCTCATCGCACAGTTCCAAAATAGACTCTTTTAGAGTCCCACGCTCTGTGTCAACTGTCTGGAGCACTGAGACTATGCTCCCTACAGCTAGTCATGTGGTCACGCCATCTGTGCGAGACTGCAACTTGCCTTCCAACATAGCCCATGGATACTCCTCACTTTCCCTCGTGATAGGTGGCACCACGTGTTCTTCCTTATGTGGTGCAATCCCCTTGTTATTATGTTCGGTAAGGTGCGGTCTCAGCCATGGTAGCAAAGTCATAAATTCTCGGCGACAATCTTCTAATGCAATGGTATGACCATCTGTATCTTGCCTTGTCACCCTTGGTTTATTGACGATACATGCTTGTGTGATCCTATTTTCCAGTCTTTTGATCTCAGCGTCCATCAACATGCTTTTCTTCCTTAATCATACCTGATCTTCTTCGAGTTCTCGAAGTCTAAGGTTCCCTCGTTGAATGGCTTCCTGAATCCTTAAATGGTCGTCCTCGTGTAGTTGTCTGATTCCTTTGTCCTAGTCCTCATGTGCTGTCATAACAGTAGGAGCTATTACGTGTGGATTCCTTTTGGTATTCCCTTCAAAAATCTTGGTTTCTACTCCGTTTTGCACCTTTGGAATCATCTTTGCGCTTAGGTTTTTGCACATGGTCCTATAAGCCCATCAAACAGCTGGCACCTATAGGTCCCAATTAGTTTGTCACATTTGTGAACCTTGTTCAGTACTCCGTGCACCCTATGGAATGCTTTGTCGTGGAGAGTTGGTCACGCGCGCCACCTTTCCTGCTACTGTGGTTTGTTCTGATTCTCTAGGCTGGGGGTGCTGTGTGCTCGTGCGAACTGTACAACATATGTCTATACCCATCGAGAAAGGTGGGCATGCATGTTGTTCCACCCTAGCTTATTGGCTTTTGTTTGAAGTTGGGGTTTTCCAAAACATAGGCACATCATCCATCTGCATCCATGCCAGTCTTCAAAAGTTCCTTGATGCGTACTCCACCATTGTGTGGGTGTTGCACATAGTGCCCACTTCAATGCATCAAACTGCTGCTACTTTGGTACTGCACTTTCAAATTTATTCATAAATTCATCCACCATTGTTAATCCATCATATGTCAATAGCTCCCTTGCCTCTATTGTTATTCAATGCAATGATCTGATCATCATGTTGCAGTTCAGTGTTTTTACTTCGTGCAACCAATTCTGCCATCGCTCTATCTCTTCGTCTAAATCCAAAGTGCAGGAGCTTTCACACTCCCACGAAATCCTTCCCTCTATAGTTAGGTTCACCCAATCTCTCCTTGTTCAATTATCTTATTGATACAGTCGATATCGTCGTCACTATCATCATTGTTCACTGGTTCAGTGTATCACACTGCTTCGACTGGGTCCATTGGGACTACTACGCATAGTGACTTTTTCTCAAAGGTCATTTTAAACTTCTTCAAATTTATGACTCCATTCATATCGGTAGACCAGTCTATTCCTAGTAGCATGGGATAGGGATTGATGTCATCGACAATCTCTATCACTTCAAAATCCGCCTGCGTGCTCGCACCTTCAACATCAACTATCACCCCTTGCAATATTCCCATGGGAAAAATCTTCTGTTGGTTCGCCATTCGTAACTGAATAGGGGACCATTGTAATGTGGGTCTGCCCATGTGTTCCCACATTTTCTTTGGTAGTACATTCAGATCTGAACCCAGATCCAAGATTACCTAATCCATTTCATATTCGCTTATTTGGGCATTCAACCTCATCTCCCTTTCTGTGCGTAATGCATGTTTTCCAAGTTTTTGTACCATGCACAGTTCTCCTGACCCTACTCACCTAGTGATGAGTTCCTATAGCCCTTTGACTGCCTTGTTGTCATGCAGCAGTTTCGTGCATGTCTCTTAAAAGGTAGTTAGCATGGAAGGATCTATCCCTGACTCTTGTTGATCCTTACTACCTGAAGTGGAGGCCTCCGTGAAGCTCTTCTTAGCTTCCATGAATGTCTCCTTTACATGTTCTAAATCAAACTTGGGTTCCTTTGTAGGAGCCTTGCGAACCCATGTGCTTTCTTCTGGCTACTTCCATGTATCATCTCAAATTGTCATATCGCTCTTGAGCATCATATTGAGATTTGGGTCTTCTTCGCGTGGTTCAGACTTCATCATTTGTAAATTCTGGGTCAGAGGCGGCCGGAGTCCCCCCTTTTCGTGCATCTTTGCTATTAGTGAAGGGAAATATTCTGCCTCATGATCAAACTGATTATAGTACCAACGTGGTATACTAGTCGGGTTCGTACAATCGGGGGCATAATGCCCTAGCCCTCTGCAATTGTAACAAATTATCTGGCACGACCCCTTCCTGGTCCCATTCCACCTCGACCCTGATCGCGCCCCTGAAACCCAGCGTGCGCCATCCCTGCATTTGGGTCGAGGGCTCGCATTTCGGCTTGCATCTTGTAGGCAGGAGTCCAATCCATCATTTTTTCATATCTTTGGTAGGTGCATTCGTCATGGCCTACAAACCTACATAAATTACAAAACAACTGCTAGGATGTCTACGTATACTTCTGCAACAGATGACAATTATCCATGGTATGTTTTCCTCCTATCTGGAAGATCACGCACCATAATGCAGATGCCACGCTTGGCCCCGCCTGTGCCTCTAGTCTTAATGGCATTGGCCCTCCCCCTATCAAGTAGTTCGCGAACACTGGATAGTGGTCCTTATCGTACCCTTGGCCTTTGCATTTTATGCACCATACTTCCTCGCGCATCTTCGGGCGAGCTGTCCTGTCTTGTTTTAAACTTTGCATCTCCAGACACAGATTTTGCAGTTGCACATGGATTTGTTGGACTCCCAACCCAGGGTCTTGTATAGGGGTCTCATGCAATCTCATTCCCATCTCTAATGCTTCAGCCTGGGTAGAAAGTTTTTGCTGTGACAGCGCCATCCTTAAGTGTGGCGTAAGTGAGGCCACAAACCATGTGCGATGTTGTGCATTCGTTAACGTCATATTTTCTTCACAAATCGTACTGTTCAACCTTTGGTCCAGATCCCAGGGGGTCTCACTCGGGAGCATCGTGATCTCCTTAAACCCGATGATTGATTGTGTCTCTGATTTTGGCCTGCTAAATTCCTTGTTCAACGCGGTCTGGATCTCTGCAATTCCTGCGTTCAGGTGGTCATTAGAATGCTTAATATGCCATGTTAATGCATGATCCTGCAGCACTCACCAGCGTAGCATTTTTAATATTGTCATCCATGACACCCTGTGCTTCCCATACTGCTCTTACCATGAACCAGAATTGGTCCGAATCTTCATTTCCTACTCCCCTGAACACCAGTGGTTTGATCGCACTAGCCATACTAAACTACAGTCCTGGTAGAGGTGGAGTGGGTGGAGATGGAGGTGAGAGGGGTGAAATGGGTGGCAGTGTGGGTGGGGGTGGTAAACATGGAATTCTCTATCTTATCAAACTAACCGCGCTTCTCAAAGAGACTTTTGGGAGCTCCTCCTCACTTTCCCATGAGGGTGAAATTAAGGGATTGTTTTCCAACTTCTCACTACTTCTGCTTCTGTAGATATTTCTGCTCCGCGCAGTGCCAAACATTAATTTATTCGCATAACCTGTTTTTCACACAATAGCATCTTAATCCAAGCATTGAAATATTTAATATACTTACCTCACGGTCCCTTGAGAAAAATTCACTCTGCCTTGCTATAGTTGATGGTCGTGTCTACCGCGAACTCAGTGATAAATCCTCCTATTATTTGGTTGACCCAGTGGTCCATAGCTCGCGCTATCTTATCTTCTAAGGTTTCTAGTCTACGCACTAGTTCCGAAATCTACACTATTGGTTTGTCGAGCCTACACCTTCCTTGGCTTTCTGCTAACTTTGCGATCCACTCATACAACTCAGATGGCAGATATGCAAAGAAAATTTCGTGGATTTCAGTGTACAAGTAGCGATCCAATCATCGCTCCTTAGATACTTGTAGATTTTTGTTTCCCTGCACTGTGAACTCATGAATCTTCTTGTCCAACTACTCTTCAATTTATTTCATTGTAGGGTTCCAGTGGCATGACATCAGACATCGTTTATGCAAACCCTGGTCCTGACAATGGAACCATATGTTGGTTTAGTGGAGCCTGACCCAGGTTCAGAGGTGATTTAGCCAAGAAAATCCAGTACTACTAGCCCTTCCGGCAACAGTCCACAGAGCGCAGACTAAGGTCTCACCCAAAGTAGTATGGGAGGGTGCTAGAACTATGTTTCCACACCCTTGGGATGTTTGATGGGCTTCTGGAGGTCTGCAGTCTGACCTGTCACTGCGCGCACTTGCGATCCCTTCACGACCTATGGTGTGGCTTCTGCACAGCCCTACTCGGGCCGCAACCTGTATAATACCCGAGTTCCTCATTAATTAACTAATTACTTAACTTGTGTGTGTAAGATTTATTATTATGACAACATATTCAGCAATCATATCAGTCCACATGATACATAAACGAATATAAACATAAAGAAGATAATGCACAACAATCACAAAATTAGGGATCAACTTCTATTTATTAGCTTTTGGTCTTGATTACAGACACGACTCTGCCCTGCACACTCAGCTGTAGGGGTTCACGCACTAACCTGCAGACTCTATTAGGCCTCTGCACACTCAGTTACAAAGCCTCTTCCTACTACTACAACCCAAGACACTTAGAATTCTATTTTAAGATGGAACCATTCCTTCACTACTCTCTCTACTTCTCCTCCCTTTACAACTTAAAGCCTCGCTCTATTTATAAATCCCATTGTCCACGGACCATGGGTAGGCTGACTTTACACTAATTTACAATACAATGTTTAGGGCAGACAACCCTATCACTCAATTGTAGCCTTTGCACTCCACGCCCGCAATTCACGAAGTTTTACAACATCTTAGACCAAAGCATGGGCTTTGAGCCCCAAAACCTACTATGGGGGGATTCCATGCCCAACACTTATGCTTTCCATGACATCAAGCACATAATAAAGGCATATTTGGATGACCTAGCTGCTCGTTCTCGAAATAAAATTGATCAACCAAAACACCTTCGTTTGGTTTCTAAAAGATGGCGCCACTATAAGATCCAGTTGAACCCTAATAAATGTGTTTTCATTATCATAGTCAATCAGTTATTGGGATTCATTATGTCCAATAAAGGGATTTGTGTTGATCCCTTCAAGGCTGATGCAATACTTCAGTTGCCTCGCCCATCAATGGTTGGTCAACTTCAGAGTCTCCAAGGAAAATCCAATTTCTTAAGTAGATTTATCATAAATTACTCCGAGATTACGAAAGGATTTATGTTATTACTGATGAAATGAGTTCCATTTTTTTGGGATGATTTCGCTCAGTGCTCCTTCAGTGCTTTGAAAAAGGCATTTACCTCTGCTCATCTTTTGACTCCACCCGATTATAGCAAGGATTTCCTCTTGTATCTCGCTATGAAAAAATCAACCATTGTTATGGTTCTAGTTCAGGAAGACGATGCTCTTAGAGAGCATGTGATTTAATATTTGAGCCGAGGCTTAGTCGGCCCTAAACTGAGGTATTATCATATAGAGAAATTGGCTTTAGCAGCGATTCACGCTATCCAATGGCTCTGTCATTATATTCTACTTAGAAAAGCTTTTTTGTTGTCTAACATTAAACCATTTTAGTTTTTCCTTAGTAGTAAAGTGATTGGGGGCAAGTATAATACATGAATTGTCATCTTACAGGAATTCAATATCCAATTTTTGTCATCCAAGTCTAAAAATCCTTTAGTATTCGTGGAATTGATTTTCGAGTTACCTTATGAAGAAGATGTTGTTTATGAAGAATCATTTCCGTATGAACATCTCTTCCTAATCTCTTCACAGGATCCTTGGTATGGAGATGTCATAGTATATCTCCATATTTCGAAATTCCTTCAAAATTTTGTGAAGGATGAATGTAGAAATTTGCGTCACCTAGCTAAAAATTATATTATTATCACTGAAAATGTGTATCATAACAGGATGGACTCAATCCTTAGGCACTGTTTAACCTTAGAGGAAGCTAAGTTTGTTCTCAATGACTGCCATAGTGGAGCTTGTGCAGGTCATCTATTTGTGCTTGCTATAGCCCAAAAAATCTTGCATGAATCCTATTTTTGACCCTCAATTTTTAAATATTGCATGGAAGTAGTCAAGAAGTGCCATTCTTGTTAGGTATTGTTATCAATCAGGTTGTCCCTAGGCTCCTGTAGGGATACGACTGAGGTAACCACAAACCAATCTTTGGATTGCAGGTTCTAGCCCACCTGCAATCAGAGAGGGCTCTCTCTTAATGATTCAACTTTGTTGATGATTTTAGGCTAGCTTTTGGCTCAGGGGTTCTTGTTTGTGTTTGGATGGAAGGAAATTGCTTTCAGGCAGAGAGGCAATTTATGAAGTGATAAGTTTCAAACCATTGGGCATGGAGTCACGGGTTAGGATTATCAGTGTGCCTTTCTGGTCATAAGAGAAATAATGAAGCAGGATAGCTGCTCATAACGCAATCTTCAAACTAAAAGTGTGGATGATATGTAAGGAATGAGAGGCACTTAAGAATCTCTCATTTAACTTAATCAGAGGGAAATATGATCTGTATCTAGGGGTAGTGAAGAATCCCTGGATAACTGTCTTGGGTTTAGGCAAACATGAGCCATGTGGAATTCATATTTATGCTTAAACAGAAGAAAACATAAAGAAACAACAGAAATTGAGCATAGAGTGTATTTAAACAAATTCTAAGCTAATCTTTCTTTCTGTTGTTTAAGAGCGTAATTCATGAATGAAAAAAGAGGTAAGAAACACTTATTGAGTTATGCAACAGCACGGGAATTCCAAAATCACTCTTCAACCAGTAAACACAGTGAACAATCCATTCTCCAAGGCTCATAAGCAGTCTTTGATCATAGAAACGTGTCAGATATTACAGTGTGAGTCTCTCCCGGAGCAAAATCAGCTAGAAATAGCTTGTTGAGAAATCAATCAACCAACCAACCAACCCATAATACAGTGTTTCAGGGCTGTCTTTATAGTGCAAATATCTCAAATTATTTATTACAATTGACCTAAAACAGGTCTGTAAAAGAGCTTTCTAAACCTAAACTTGTGCCAAAATTAAGTGCAAGTAAATATCTATTGAAATTGTGTCAGAGGTAGCTGGATCAAAAGGAGTGCAATGTGGCCCTTGGAGCCTCGATGTAGTACTGCTAGAATAACTGTGCTTTGGGATCTGCAGTTCTGTCCTGGTGCGAGTTAAATGTGCAATAACCATGATTTGAGAGTTTTGAATGGCCTCGCCTTCTTTTTTGACTTTGGTGGAAAGTATTTAATTTTCTCTTGCTTTGAGCCGCTGTTAAGATCTTCGCTGATACACTTTGCCGCTACTTTGATGGTGTCCGCCGCTTGATGATACTCTTTGACGTGCTTTTTCCCTGTTGATTTGACCTGATACCCTTTAATCTCTGTCTCTAGTCTCTTCTTGTCTTCAAATCGGTTTAATTTGGCAAAATCGGGCTTTTTCAGTGCAAAACGGGCCAAGGAATCAAAAGATTCCCTAAAGATTCCCCAAAATGGCCTATTTCCCGTAGCGATGCGCGATTAGCGCTTTCCGCTAATCGCACATCGAAAACTGCCTCCGTTTCTCATTCTGGAGCTCCGAAGCACGATTTTTTCTCCTGCGCGAATTTTCGGTTTTCTGGCTGCTGACGTCAGCAGTACGGCGGATGATGTCAGCATGCTGACGTCAGCGGTGGGGTCCTGGGGTACGGATGTGACGTCAGCATGCTGACGTGATCAGGTGACTTCGCAGTATGGCGGGGTGACGTGGCCTAGGCTACATGGCAAGGTGAGGCGGCGTGGAGGCAACCTAGCAGGATGAGGTGGCGCTCCTGTTATGTGAGGGGAGGGCGGTTTTCCCTATGTGTCGGACCGCCTTTGGTATGGAGGTGGTTTCTGTTAGGGGTGGCCCGATGCAATGGGAGGCCGCCACCTGTCTCGGTGTACGATAGGAAAACCGTCGGACATCGGGTGGTAACCTACCACCGTAATCGGGCGCGCGATGCGATCAAGGACCATCGGATCTGGGGGAGGCGATCCGACGGTGGACGGGAAAGGGAGTTGCGCGGGGTTTAGCTAAGGTGCGCGTGCGCTTAAATGTTCAATTTTCCGCGGCGCGGTGGGTTTTTAACTTTAGAAAATAGGTGAATTTGTTTGCGCTGTGATAACTTATCAAACAAACATTGATATTTTTCACAGAAGAATGCGCGGGGAGGGTTATTTAGCATTTGGAAAGGGTTTCCTTAGTGTTTGGAAGGGGTCCAGACACTTGGGAGTGGGAATTTTTGCAGAGGGAGATTTCTTACTAAAGTCCAGGTGACTTAGTAATTCCCGGTGAAGTATTTATGGTTATATTTCAACCAGGGGGAGGGGATATTTACATAAGGGGATTATCTACATAGTTTTAGTATGGGGATGGAAAAATATAGGGAGTTAAATAATAATGTGAGTAATTAATATGGAGATGACAAGAAAGCGTTAAGTTTCAGAAATCTTAGACTTGAAAAGGGGAGATAGAACCTTATAGAGAGAGTATGGATTTTCTTTGAGTGAAGTAGATCTTCACCCAAGCTAATGATATGAAAATGATGAAACTAAGAGGTATCAATTAGATCTTGACCTCTTTTGGGGAAATTAGTTAATGATTTGGGGGAGATGGAGAAAGGAAGTTAGTCATATGCCTGTTTTTATCTTTTTCACATCAAATTGCCTCGTGATTGTGTCCTGAGTAGAGATGACACCTGAAAACCTGGAACTGATCAGCAATCAAGATTATGCAACCTCAAAACTACCTACCGAGCCTACTTACCTAACATTTTTTCTTCTTTTGGTTTGGGTGCACTTAGACTTGCAAACCCATCATTTTAATTTTTAATTTTTTATACTTTCCTATCTACAAACTACCCTTTTTTCTTCCAAGGGCCTAGATTATACAGTTGGACTCCTTTGATTCTCTACCTATCTAAGAATTTGCCAAGATTAAGCTATTTGGACAGATTTTGATTCTCTATATTCTAAAAACAGGAAATTGAAATCTAGGGAGACCAAGACTAAGCTGTTTGGTCCTCCCTTTAGTTGAAAATTGTACAAAACTGGAATAACTTCTCAAAATTTGGAAATCAGTCGGATGAACTCTGAGTTGCCTTCTTTGCTTGGTGACTGTTTAGCAAATATGGAGCGTTGCAGCATGCAAAGTATGACATATTTGGTCTATAAAATGTCAATCATGAAATATGAGTAACCTGTTGCAGCAGGAGGCTAACACCAAGTTCACCATGTCTCTAATATATGAATGGATGTTTCTAGAAAGAGATTTATTTGATACATCTAAATATTTCAAATTTATGAGCTTACCAAGCTTGGTAGTGACATTTCCCGAAAAAAACCCAATCCCAATGTCAAGCACTGATAAATTTGATAGTTATCCAAATCTGCTAGTATGGTGCCTAATACACTATTACCTCCAACTTCCAGGTACTTGAAGTCATAAAGATTGCCTAGCTCCATAGGAATTTTTCAACTGAAATAATTAACGCTCACATCTAGCACTCTTAAGGAAGTCAAGGGACCTAACTCTTGAATTACATTCATAGATAATGCATTACTGTCGAATACTAGATCTTCTAGGTCCCTTAGCTCTTTAATATTAGGGAGATTGATCCATACAACTGGTTAAAACTCAAATTTATGCACTTAAGTCTTTTAAGATTCCAGATTTGACGTGGAATGGGCCCATAAAGGAGGTTTCTTGTGATGTTTATTATTTCTATATGTACAAGAAACACAAGTTGTATAGAGTTGTTTCTTCGTAATCCTATATTCTGGAGTGAAATAGAGACCACAATAGCTCCATTGCACTCCAGTCCTTTCCATTGGTTAGGAGAAGAATTGGTATTCTAGTTAGCAATGCCTTTTGAGTCATCTAGGCCATTTATGGATGCCAGCATAACTTCTCAATCCATGTTTGAAGCAGATATCCTAAAAGAAAAAGAAACAAAACCTCACCATCTTTTAAGGGTTGTATATGAAAGTCCCAATCCAATCCAAGAACTTCAATCTCTGAAAACAAAACGAACTCACCTTATTAGAATTTCAAAACATAAAACATTAAAGTGCATTCATAATCAAAGATAGGGGTAGAAAAAAAGCATGTCAATAAATAATTGGGATAAGTTGATAATGCTAGTTTAGGTCACTTGAACTCAAGTTTAAAATATTCCCATTCACGTTTCATAACTTACTTGATTTTATAGTAGATAAATATGAGCACGTGTCATGTACGAGAACAGGCTTGTAGAGAGAGGCATCCACAAAATAATAATTTCAAATTGATTTAGATGATTTAGGAATCCTTCAAGTAATCGGGTTATGATTCAGGATCAGTTGGGTCAAGATTTTGCAATTGATAAATGTGTTCTCAATAGCACCCAGACCATGTTATTCTCTAACTCAATCTCACTAAGAAACTTTGCATTGCATAACTCTAGAGGAATATAGCATGTCAATTAATTGTTTCTCGAACTCAAATGTGTCATTGAGGGAAAATTCCCAATCTCTGAAGGAAGGTGACCACTAAAATTATTTTAAGCAAAGTAAAATGTGGTCAACTTTCCACCACCTTCTCATCCAAGAAGGAAGATTTCCAGTCAATTTATTTTATTCTGTGAAGAATGAAATAAGGAGATATCTACAAGTGTATCAGGAAGTGAATGTGTGAGAGAATTGAAGGTTAAAACCACAACGCTTAAATTTTACATTTGCCGAGAGCTGTTAGGATTGAAGCATTCAGTTCAACATTAAAATTGTAAGGTTCTGTAACTTTCCAATGGAATCTGGGATGGGAGAGTGGAGAGGATTGTTTGACAGCCTCACATTATATATAAAATTTGTAACACGAGTGTCATAACCCAATCACTCTAGTTATAACTATTAATTATCTCAATCAGATCATACCAATTCATGAATGCTTCAAAAAGATTCTAACAATCTTTGCAATGCTTATTATTCTAATCTTACATAACTACTCTTCTATAAATTCAAGCTCAAAACCATTGAAACAAAATTTAGAGAGAGTATTCCATTTAGAAATAACTGACCAAGATTTATTTGAGATGATTGACTCTTTCCTACAAACCATTTACAAATAATTTCCAAAATCTTGTCCTTCAACTCTTGATATGTGTTGCAAGACAGATTTAAAGTGGAAATTTATAAAATTCTTCTCCCAAAATAGTGAAGAATCAAATCTCCCATCAACATAGTGATCAAAATTATCGTGCTAGTATAACTTGCCATTGTAAGGGGTGTAGTTAGAATAGGGAAAATGATTAAAGAAGGAAAACATTTAGTTATACATTGACCAAGAAGAGCATATCACTGATTGAAAACTGAATGCAAATACACAAGTAATAACACAAGATTTACATGGTAAAACCCTGACAGAGTGTCAAGGAAACATCCACGGGGCAAGAGATTGGATTTTCTATTCAGTTAATAATGACTCTCCATACAATAGTGCAGACATTCATTTGGTTTTATATGTGCCTCCTTAGTTACATAACCGATGATTCCGTATAAAAATAACTTGTTACATTTTACCCAAATTTACATAATTAGTTGTCAAACATCTAACAAACTCCACCTTGACAACAATTTTCCTAATCCATTGCCCATGCTCATTCATCATCTTTTCTGCAAGCAAAGCGAAGTTAAACAGCATCGCAGCTTCTCTACTGTAACTAGCTTTGTGAATATGTCTGCACAATTCTCTCGCGTATGGACCATTCGAAGAGCTACTTTTCCGCCATCGATCACATGTCTCAGAAAATGATACCTGACATCAATGTGCTTAGTTCTGCTGTGATAAGCAGGATTTGTAGCAAAGTGAATAGCACTTTGACTGTCACAAAGTACATTCACTTTCTCTTGCATCCTTCCAATCTCATTAGGCAGACCCTTTAACTAGATTGCTTCTTTACTAGCATCTGAAGTAGCTATATATTTAGCTTCGGTAGTGGACAATGCAACTATTTCTTGAAGCTTTGACATCCAACTAATTGCTCCACCTGCAAGAGTAAATACATAACCTGTAGTAGATATTCTTTTGTCCAAATCCCCTTCATAATCAGCATCTACATATCTGCAAATTGATCCTTAAATACCACTAAAGATGATGCAATGGTCACTTTTGTCTCTTAGATATCGAAGCACCCATTTTACTACTGGCTAATGTTCTTCACCTAGATTTTCCATGAACCTGCTAACAACTCCAACTGCATGTGAAATGTCAGGTCTTGTAGATACCATTGCATACATTAAGTTGCCTATAGCATTTGCATATGGTACATGAGACATATACTTCTTTTCTTCATCAGTTGTAGGACTCAAAATTGAAGAAAGCTTAAAATGGGAAGCTAATGGAACATTAACACGTTTCACATTGTTCATACAGAACGTTTCAAGTACTTTCTCCACATACTTCTTCTGTCATAACCAAAGCTTACCATTTTTCCTATCTTTGTGTATCTCCATGCCCAAGATATGTTTTGTTGCTCCAAGATCCTTCATATCAAACGTTCTAGAGAGCCGACCCTTTAACTTGTTGATATTTTCCATGCTTTTGCTTGCAATAAGCATATCATAAACATACAAAGATAAGATAATGAATATGCCATTGAAACTTTTGAAGTATACACAATGTATAACTAAATGTTTTTCTTCTTTAATCATTTTCTCTATTCGAACTACAAATGGTATCACAGCAAGGTAGTTGAATTTTGAGTGAGCAATCTGCCTGTGGAGAGAAAATGGGGGCAAGGATCGGAGTGTAACAAAGCATGAATCTTCCTGAGCGTGAATTTGCCTGTGAAAAATCAGAGTGTGACAGAGGCATGACAGAGTGGGACAATACACAAGCTTGTTTTTCCCTTCTTCTCTTGACTGCGTGAGGAGGAGCCATTGCATGCAGAGGTTAGAGCGTTAGTGTGATAGAGCGGGACAGCACGCAGGCTTGTTTTTCCTCCTTCTCTATGTTGATTGCATGAGGAGGAGCCATCTGCTAGTAGAGGTCAGAGCGTGACAGAGTTTGCTTGAAGAGGACATCTGCGTTTGAGGAGGACTACCCTTTGCTATGTGAAGGTGCCATGTATTCTGTGAAGGGAGGTCATTGCTCTGTCCAGAGTGCTACCAATACTATCCATAAAGGGACCAGAGCCATCTCTGTGTGAAAGAGATGTCTAGTTTGGTGCCACGTGGTGAGAAGTCTCGAAGGCTACGTGCTGGAGCAGCGAGGAGTTGTGGTTGTGCGCCGTCAGAAGTGTTGCCAGAGCAGGGAGGAGTTGTGACTACGTGCTTCCAAAAGCCTTGCTTGTGGATCCAGGTAATTTTTTTTAAATTTGAGATAAATTTTTCCAAGAAATTTTTTCCAGAATTTTGTTTAAATTGAAGAAAAGGAAAACTCATTTTAAATTAGAGATAAATTTTTCCAAGAAATTTTTCCCAGAATTTTGTTTAAATTGAAGGAAAGCAAAAATCAAAGAGTTTGGAAAACAAGTTTTTTTTTTCGATTAATTTGAAAGAAAAAACTGTTGAAGGGTTGTTTCTGAAAAATCAAGGGGGAAAATCAAAGGGTTTCGAAAACAAGGGTTGTTTAAAAAAAAAGAAGGAAAAATATAAACCATAGTTGAAAGTCTAAAGACAAATGACCAAGATGTCAAATGAAAAATTCGAAGTGGAGAAATTCACTCGCAAGAGCAATTTTGCTCTATGGAAACAAAAAGTTAGGGATCTTCTTGTGCAACAAGGGTTGCACAAGGCATTGGATGGGGCAACTAAGAAACCTAAAACCATGACTGATTCAGATTGGGATGACTTGGATGCCTGAGCTCTCACTACCATTAGGTTATGCCTTGCGGATGAGGTTCTCTTCAACATTGTTGAAGAGAGTACAAATTCAGGATTATGGGAAAAAATGGAAAAGCTCTATATGACAAAGTCATTAACCAATAGAATCTATCTGAAAAGACGACTGTATAGTCTTTGAATGAAAGAGGGTTCAAAAGTTGCAGAACATTTGAATGTTTTTAATACACTTATATGCCAATTAACAGATATGGAAGTTAAAATTTAGGAAAAAGATAAAGCCATAACTTTGCTGTGTTCTCTGCTCGAATCATGGGATCACTTCGTAACTTCAATTAGCTTGAGCACTGCTGATTCTTTGAAGTTTGAATCAGTCATGAGAGCTCTCTTGTTTGAAGAAGTACGAAGGAAATTGAGTGCTGAAACAACTACATCAGAAGCCATGATAGCTAGAGGACATTCAAAGGAAAGAGGAGAAAAGACAAGGGGGTATTCCAGATCTAAATCAAAGGGAAGGAAGTCTAAGGAAAAATGTTGGCACTGCAATAAAATTGGAAAACTGAAGAAATACTGTTGGAAATGAAAAGAATCTAATAACCCGAGGAAGGAAGTGAATCAGGTCGATTCAGGTATGATAGACGAAGTTTTATTTGTTGAAGAATTATGTATGATAGATGAAGCTTCAGCTGAATGTAATGTCTCTCAAGGTTTAGAAAGCTGGCTATTAGACTCTGGTGCTTCTCGTCACATGTGTCCACAGAGAAATTGGTTTACTTTGTATGAAAATGTAAATGGTAGTTCTGTTTTTATGGGTAATAATGTGTCGTGTCAGACTGTTGGGATGGGAAATATCAAGATTAAGATGTATGATAACACAGTTAGAACATTAACTAGTGTTAGACATGTACCTGATTTGAAGAAAAATTTGATTTCTTTGGGAGTGTTGGATTTAGATGGTTATAAGTTTATAGGTCAGAATGGGGTGTTGAAAGTCTTTAAAGGAGCCCTAGTGGTTATGAAAGCAAAAAAGGTTGGAAATCTTTATAGGTTAAAAGGAAGTACTTAGGTTATTGGAGCAGCAGTTGCATTAGAAAAGGAAGAAGTAGGTACTCATCTATTGCATCAGCGATTGGGTCACATGAGCGAGAAAGGTCTTCAGGTACTGATGAAACGTAAATCTCTTCCCGATCTGAAATATTTGAAGTTAGATTTTTGTAAACATTGTGTGTATGGAAAATAGTGTAAACTGAGTTTTAAAACTGGAAATCATAATAGCAAAGATATTTTAGACTATATTCATTCTGATCTGTGGGGACCATCCCCTATTGTATCATATGGAGGTGCTCTATATTTTTTAGCTTTTATTAATGATTTCTCCCATAAAGTTTGGATCTATATGCTAAAAAGGTAAGTTGATGTATTCCATGTCTTTAAACAATTTAAAGAAATGGTAGAGAAAATAACAGGCAAATCAATTAAATGTTTAAGAACTAACAATGGTGGTGAATTCACTTCAATAGAATTTGAACAATACTGTAAAGATGAAGGAATCATTAGACACAAAATTGTTGTTTATACTCCTAGGGAAAAGGGTGTTGCTAAACGTATGAATCAGACTCTTATGGAAAGAACCAGAAGCATGATCAGCAATGCTAACTTGCAAAATGAGTTGTGGGTAGACGCAATATCTACTGCTTGCTATTTAGTTAATAGATCACCATTAGTAGCTATGAATTGTAAAATTCATGAAGAAGTTTGGATAGGTTCGTCTTGTGATTATTCACATTCAAGGATATTTGGTTGTGATGCTTATTCTCTTATTCCTAAAAATCAGTGCTCAAAATTAGATCCAAAATCGAAATGTTATGTCTTTGTTGGGTATGACCATGCAGTGAAAGGATACAAGTTGTGGGATCCTACATTGCGGAAGATACTCATTAGTAGAGATGTAACATTTGATGAATCTTCTCTTTTAAAATCAAATGCTGAAAGAATTGAACAGGAACAGGTATCGACAAATCAACAAGTTCAGTTGGAGGCTAGACCTTTTGGTGACAGTCAAAAGGAAGGAGAGAATTTTGGAGAAAAAGGTGTTGAAGATACAAAGGAAGCTGTTGAAGTTTCTCAACCAGTTCAAGTTTCTAAACGAGTTCAGCAACCAGTCACTCTAAGAAGGTCTACAAGGGAAATAAAGACTCCCAAAAGGTATGAAGATTCTGCTTCATCTTTTGCTTTGATTACTGAAGACGAGGAACCTTCTTATTATTAGGAAGAAGTAGATGATATAGAGAGCGAAAAATGCAAAACGACTATGAAAGAATAAATGGATTCCTTACCGAAAAACAATACATGGGATCTTGTAGAACTTCCTGAAGGGAGAAGTGTTTTTGGATGCAAGTTGGTCTTCAAACTAGAACGAAAAGATGATGGAAGTATCAAAAGGTATAAGCTGAGACTGGTAGCAAAAGGATATTCTCAGGTTGAAGGTATTTACTTTCATGAGATTTTTTCTCCAGATGTAAAACTTGTTTCTATTCGTACTGGGTTGGCACTAACTGCATTACTTAACCTTGAGTTAAAACAGTTAGATGTTAAAACAACTTTTCTACATGGTGATTTGAACGAAGAGATATATATGGAACAACGAGAAGGTTTTGTATAAGGTCGCATCAGAAGATTAGTTTGCAAGCTGAGGAAATCGTTGTATGGTCTAAGGCAGTTTCCGAGACAATCGTACAAGAAGTTTGATTCTTTCATGGTGAGCCGGAACTTTATAAGAAGTGAGTATGATCATTGTGTATACTTCAAAAGTTTCAATGGCATATTCATTATCTTAGGTTTGTATGTTGATGATATTCTTATTGCAAGCAAAAGCATGGAAGAGATAAATAGGTTAAAGGCTCAGCTCTCAAGGACTTTTCATATGAAGGATTTTGGAGCAACAAAACATACCTTGGGCATGGAGATACACAAAGATAGGAAAAATGGTAAATTTTGGTTATCACAGCAGAAGTATGTGAAGAAAGTACTTGAAAAGTTCTATATGGACAATGTGAAACCTATTAATTGATTGAAAACTGAATGCAAACACACAAGTAATAACACAGGATTTGTGTGGTAAAACCCTAACAGAGTGTCAAGGAAACATCCACTGGGCAAGTGATTTGATTCTCTATTCAATCAATAATGATTCTCCATATAATAGTGCGGGCATTCATTTGGTTTTGTATGTGACTCCTCAGTTACATAATCGATGATTCGGTATAAAACTAACTTGTTACATTTTACCCAAATTTACATAATTAATTGTCAAACTTCCAATAATGGGGATATAAATCATTGTTTTGGAGAAGACTTTTCTATATCCAAAAGCAAAACTATGCAAAGGAGTTCTTTTGTTCCATTTAAAATAAATTTGTAGCTATATCTAATTCCACATTTATTAAAAATAAATTACACGCTCACATGCATTGGTAATAGATCATGTTTTGTTGGCTAACTAAGTTTTACATCCATCAAGACCCCAAAGGCCAAACAACAATAGTAGAAGGGATGCTACAGTATCAATAGTTAAGATATTGCATCATTCATGGACCCATTCTCCAATCCATTTCCAATGCTGGCTGTATATGAAGGCCTTAGATGCATAAGAATCCCAAGTTGTGCAGAGATTTTACCTTCTAATCCTATATTCAATAGTGAGATATAGACAACAATAGTTCCATTTCACTAGACTCCTTCTGCACTCATAATTAGAAGAATTGGTATTCCAGTTAGCAATGGCTTTTGAGTCATTCGGGCCATTTTTGAATGCTAGAAGTGCTTCTCCATCCACGTTTGAAGAATATGTCCTGAAAAGAAATCATAACGAAAATCACATCATCATGTAAGAGTTCTATATGAATGTCCTGCTCTAATGCTCAGGAGGAAGATTCGAGAAAAAATCCCACTCCTAATGTCAAGTACTAATAACTTTTACAGGTTACCCAAATGTGTTGGTATGGTGCCTGATAGACTATGACCTCCAACATCCACGTACTCCAAGTCACAAAGATAGCTTTCCATTGAAACCATTAATGCTCATGTGTAACACTCTTAGGCTAGTAGAGGAACCTAACTCTTGAATTACATTTCCAGATAATGCATTACTGCCCAATACCAGATCTTCTAGATCTATTATCTCTTTAATATTAGGAGAGATTACTACAGATAAATCATTAAAACTCAAATCCAGGCACTTAAATTTCTTAAGAGTTCATATTTGAGGTGGAATGGGACCATAAAGGAGGTTTCTTGTGAGGTTTAGTATTTCCAAATGCACAAGGAACCCATGTTGTGGATATATTTTTCCTCACAATCCTATATTCGAGAGTGATACATAGAGCACAATAGTTCCATTACACTCCACTCCTTTCCACTGACAAGGAGAAGAATTGGTATTCCAGACAACAATACCTTTTGGGTCATCTAGGCCATTTATAAATTCCATAAGAGCTTCTCCGTCCATGTTTGAAGCATATTTACTTAAAAGAAATAGAAATAAAAACTGCACGATCTTGTAAGGGTTTCATATGAAAGTCCTGCTCCAATCCAAGAACTTCAATATCTATAAACAAAACGAACCCACCTTATGAGAATTTCAAAACATCAAACATGTGAAGCACATTCAAATTCAAAGAGAGGGCTAGAAAAAGAGAATTCCAATAAAGAAATGGGATTAGTTGATAATGATAGTTTAGGTAATTTTAACTCATGTTTAAAAGGTTCCCAGTTCCATTTCATAGCCTGTTTGTGATTATATAGATAAAGATCAGCATCAGTCGTGTATGAGCACAAGCATGCAAAGAGAGCCAGCAAAAAATAATCATCTCAAATTGATTTAGATGACTCAAGTATCCTTCTAGTAATCTAGTTATGATTCAGGATCAACTGGGTCAAGATTTTGCATTTGAGAAATGTATTCTCAATAGTACCCATAAGAACGTTATTCTCCAATTCAATCTCACAAAGAAAATTTTCATTACATAGCTCTGGAGGAATATAGTCTATCAATTAATCACTGCTCAGACTCAAGTGAGTCATTATAGAACAATTCCCTCGCTCTAAAGGAATGTGGCCATTACAAATATTTGGCACAAGTAGAATGTAGTCATATTTCCACCACCTTCCCTACCAAGAAGGTATAGTTCCAATCAATTGATTTTTTTTTTATTTTTTTTCTGCTGAGAATGAAATAAGGGAAATATGCAAGTGTATTAGGAAGTGAATCTATGAGAGAATTGAAATTTTACACAACAATACTTCAAATTTTACATTTACCAAACGCTGCTGGGGTTGAACCATTCAATTCAACATTCACAAGATTCAACATTGTAAGGTTATGCAAGCTTACAGTGGAATTTGGGATGGGAGAGTGCAGAGGATTGTTTGATAGGTCTATTTATTCTAAGCTTCTCATATTTCCAATCTCTTCATGAATTGGTCCTCTTAGCATGCATGAAGGCACATAAAGATTTACCAAATTAACAAGATTGCCAATTTCTATAGACAAAGGGCCGAAAACATTGTTCATTCCTAGGCTGAGGTCTACCAATTTCACCATGTCTCCAACAAATGAAGGGATGGTTGCTGAAAGATAGTTATTTGATACTATTGCACATTTATAAGCTTACCAAGCTTGGGAGGGTTATTTCGTGACAAAAACACATTCCTAAGGTCAAGGATTGATACCTTTGAGAGGCTACCCAAATGTGTTGGTATGGTGCTTAATAAACTATTACCTCCAACATCCAAGTACTGAAAGTCACAGATTTCCTAGCTCCATAAGAATTTTTCCACTGAAAGAAATAAGGCTCATGTCTAGAACTCTTAATCAAGTCAAGGAACCTAACTCTTGAATTACAGTCCTAGATAATGCATTACTTCTCAATATTAGATCTCACAAGTCTCTTAACTCTTTAATATTAGGAGAGATTGCTCCAGATAACTCATTAAAACTTAAATCAAGGCACTTAATTATTTTAAGACTCTAGATTCAGTTGCATAAAATGATGAAACTTATAAAAGGATGCAACTAATAAAAGGGGTGCCACAACACAACATAATTAATAATCTCTCTCAAAATCGAAAAGTGCGACTCCTTCACCCAGAACATTTTCATAAGGGAGAATGACCTTGATATTTTTCCAGCCAGGATTATAGCTTAATCTCAACGCAACCAACATCATCCAGGACAGCACGTCCCGTTGAGGCATTTTTTCAAATGCATAGCATTCATTCTCAGTGCTCCTACATTTTGCATAGAACTTCACAAGGATATTCCTTAGGATGACGTTTTGTTCATATCCGAAAACAACTATTTGTCCATGAATCTCCTCCACAATCCCACGAGTCGCAGAATGTTGGTAGAATGTTGACAAAGGTGTACTCGTTGGGCTGAAAAACCAATTATTTCATTTGGAAAAAAAGGTTTCTTGGCCTCTTCTTGAAGCCCTTTCTTAGTAATAAGTTTTATCGTCAAATCTATGACAGCACATCTCATTTTGGCAATTGGTCCAAAGCTCTTTGGGATTCTGCCAAAGTGCCACTTCTTTTCGCATATATGTTGATAAGGGTACTTGCTAAAAATATGGCCACCATGAGTCCCCACTGGAGTATATAGACGCCATGAATCCCCACTGGAATATATGGGAATGAATTAATTTTCCCTCTACCATAGCCTCCTTCTGAATACACATGTCTAGAATAGTTTGATCTAAAGTTGAGAATTTAATAGGCTGCTCTGGATCCTACAAAATGTGCAATGCTTCTTTCAATTGGTTCTGCATACAGTGCCTCTGTGATATAATTGGTGTTGGAATTGGATTATGCCTCATAATTTTTGTTGGGCATGCTTTTTATTATGCCAAACCATAACACTAGTCTAGAAAATAATTATCCATATCTTTTGTCACACTTTGCAACTCCCTCAACTTGGATTCTATAGCTCCCTCACCTTAGTTTTTGTAGCTACCTCACCTTGGATTCTTCTCTGCGTGGGACGTTGGTTATTATTCTTGCTCTAGTTATTATTTCTGCGACATGCCAACCGCCTAGTGAGAAATCAAGCAGAGGGATGCTAAATATTATATTCTATAGATATATTAAGATAGGAGTTGTCTATAATGCGACTTTTTGGAGATTCCGGTGACAGAATCCGGCGGAAGAAATGAGGTTGAATCTTGATTTTTAGCAGTTAAAATGGGTTTTTAACTGCATATTTGGATTCAGCGCCCTGAAAAACCCCTGGGAGCCATTGATTGTGTAGAAACTAGCTATCAAACATGGGATTTCATTGCTACCGGATTTTGACCGGAATAATCTGCCGGAAAAGATTTCAAAAAGTCGCGTTATAGACTACTGCTATTAAGATATATCAAAATCTTTCATTCTTTTGACTCTAATTACTCTCTCTACCTCGTCCATTTTCTTTTCTAAAACGCAGTTTCCATAAAAATGTTTCTCAAATAATATTCTCCCCCCACTTTTGAGGAATCCATTTTCTTTTCTGTAGCACATTTGCCATAAAAATGTATCTCAAGTCATATTCTCCTCCACTTTTGAGGAATGGGTTCGGGTTTAGAGATAGAAGCTGTACAAGAACCCGCCCTCAATTTCCTCTTCTTTTCCGGCTTTCAATTTCCTCCCATGTTGAGTCACGTTCACATCTCATTTTGAAATGATGTTTCGTGTTGTACTTTATATGTAACTGCTCTATTTGCCTCTGGAATCTATAGTATTTGGCACGAGATGGCTGTTTTTTTTAGTTTTCTGTGGTCCTAAAGATTTCTTAGCTCAGTTCATACGATGTTGTTCGGTGTTTAGGTGCCCAAACGTATTCTTTTCCCGTAACCTTATCAAGGTTACAAGTAATCTTATGCTCGTAAACTCTTCTTTGCGAGGAATAAACGCTTCTTGGTGAGGAATTGACTTAATCTTCAACCCATTAAAAAGGAAAATATAGTAAGAGAACTCAAAGTAAACCCTTTCCGTAAACCTTTTCCTTTATATATTTTAATAGTTTGTTATTTAATTAATTTTTAAAAATGTATATTTTAATAATAAAACATATAAAAATTCGTATTCTAATACATAAACCTATTATATATATAATATCAAAATTTTAATTTGTTAATATATTTTAAAATAATTAATGGATAAATTAAGATATTATAATACTGATTTAAGTTTATATTATTGTTAAAAATGATCATTTTATCTACACATATATAAAGCGTTTTGAAATTTTGACTTTTTTAATCTATTCTTTTAGTGATTGAGATGATACATCATATAATGGTAATTTAGGTTAAAATCTTTATATGATATGTGATTTATATTTACCATCTTATTAGGTATATTAGTTATAGGAGGAGAATTTTGGTTGTTGATTGAGATTATAAGATTAACATAATGAATTTAATATATTTATATTTTTCATTTATGTGTATATATAGACTAAGTGGGCTTAACGGTTAAGAGCATGTGTTTCCTCCTAAGAGGTCAGAGGTTCAAATTTAGACAGGGTAGAATATGTATGCCTCCGTAGAATTTATAGTCAAAATCACTATGCGGATTAACCCTTAGTTATTTATATTGTCAATAAACATATGATTTGTGTGTTCTTGTCCTAATAGGAAGTGATTAGGACACTTCAAAACTCTCAAAATAGCACATTCCACAAACCATTAAACAAAACCCTTAGACATGCTTTTTTCACCAAGATATCAAGCTTCGAAGTTGCAAGGTTTCTATGGATGAAAGATAGCAACTTTCAAAGTTGCAAGTGTTTATGGATGAATTATATATATATATATATATATATATATATATAATATATATATATATATATATATATATAATATATTATATTATATATATTATATCATTGAATTTGGGTAATCAAGATAAGCGGAGAGTATTGGGATTTGAATTTGTTTTGTTCTACTATTTGGTATTTTGATTTTGTGTTAAAGTTTCTATTTGTTGCTAAATGTGAGTGAAATCTTTCTGTGTGGTTATAATGATTATATTTCTTTAGAATTTTCTCACTACTAAGGGAAATGTGTCCTCTACTAATTAGCCAACACTTCTTCTTGCAGGTATCCTTCACATTCTATTTGACCCAGTTGTAAGCCCATGTCTCCCATTTTGGATAATCTATTAGCCTTTGAATTTAATTCCGTGTGAATGTGATCAAAGGATATAGCCCTGAATAATCTAATCAATTCCATAACGCTAATAATCTACTGATCAATAACGAAGTGTTTAAGGAAGTATAATCTTTCAGTCAATCTATAACAACCTTTGAATCCACTATCACTTGTAAGTTTAAATTAATGACACAATTAAAATGACTAACATAAACAATTGATTCTTATTATTTTAGTACTTGTTAGGTAGTCATATTTTTTTTCCTAGATGAAATTAGTTATTCACGTTAGTCATTTTTAGTTTTATTACTTATTAGTTAGATGTATATTTTAAATTGGGACTAAATTAGTCATTTATGTTAGTCATTTTTAGTTAGCTCAATTAAGATTGTTCATTTTTGGTAGTATTTCACCTAGGAAAGTTGTGATGACTAAATTTTTTTAGTCACCTCGTCACTAATTTCATCATTTTCTACTAGTGAGTGTTGCACAAGAAGACCCTCCTTTTTTTTATGATGAAACCATTATAGATGATAATTGTATCTTCTCTAATAATGAAGATGTCACACATGAGGAAATCTCTCGTATATATGCATACACTTCTTTGAAAGCATGGAACAGGACTTTGATTCCTCATTATTAATTATGTTGATGATGCATATCTCACAACGTCTCAATTTAATGATGTCCCACATGCTCTCTAAGTTGTAGAGGCATGCATACACATGCATGCATCCATGAAGGCATCCCTAAAGCTATTTCGCAGAGATAGGCATGCCAATGCAAGCATATATGGAACATACATCTCATCCTCAAGCGCATACTCAAGTTACAGAGAATTTCTATTGGCATGTAACCATAGATAAGTAGAATTAGTCCTCAATCCAAACATGGGACTTGATACCTCTACCTCCAAAAAGGATGTTTGTACCTCCAGATCCATTTGCAGATAAGGAGTCCACTTATGGCTATGTACTTAGTCTGGGATCTAGTTGCATCTATTGGTCAATAAAGAGGCAAGTTGTCATTCCTTTATCATCAACAAAGGTTGAGTACAGAGAAGGAGTCAATGCTTTCATTTAGGTTATTTGGTTGTAGGGTTTCTTTTCCGAGCTTGGTATCATTCTCTATCATTTGACTGTCATATAATGCAACAATCAGAGTATACTGATGTTTTGTAGAGATCTAGTTTAGTAAATACATATCAAACATATCAAGATCCACATGCACTACATCAAAGGATTCATTCATGATGGGATCTTTTATTTACAGTATTGTCTGAGTTCTGAGTAGATTGTTGGCATCTTCACCAAGAGTTTCATTAAGAACAAGTTTCATTTTCTATGGGATTTTCTTGGGGCGAAGGACACAACTACTTAGCACTTGTTTTTTCTTTTAGTTTTGTGTTGTATTTTAAGGGGGGGTTTTTCTCCCACTAAGTTTTCCCTCTTTCCTCTTTCATACATTGTACATGGGTACCTAAAAGGGGCTTGTTGCTAGGACTCGTCCATAATATTACATCATACTCACCTAAGTTATGCTTAAGGGGGGGTTGGCCGGGAGTTGGTGTAGGTGCAAAGTAAAATCACATAAAACACGGTTAGCTTTCATTAGATTTAGTGCTTACATCGAGTTAATCTTAACATATCTAATATATGGATTGATTCTTTTATCACTAGTGAATATATAGAATGTATTCCCTCTTCCAATTTTTCTCAATTCTAGGAATTTTTTGAAAATTTTCTCCAGCTAGGTCCTTACTTCTGTAGGCTGTAATAATTTAACATATGTTCATCTAGTATTGCATATACCCTGATTATAAAAATCACTCTCAATATATTCTTCCTCATTCTCATGGTTTACTCTAATAAGAGTAGCAACCAACGATTGTCTAGGTGCATTCGCTTAACTACAAAGCCTCTGGTATTGAAGTTTTCCCTTTATTTGATCACAAAATTTGGAGGCTTGTTTGGTTTGAACAATGTCAGAACTACCCTCTTGCTACCCATCTTGGAGATTCATATGCAACTAGAGTCTACTAGAGACTGAAATCTAATATTGGAGCAATAGAAAAAAAAAGGTGTTAGAAATCACAGGTTAGTGCTACAAGGCATTATTGGCTGGTAAAAAGAATGAAAACACAATCATGATACCTTCATGATGATTAAGGATAAAAAACTATGTACCTAACATGTACAAATTAAGATTAATATTAATAATTATTATATAAAAAATTATTTGATACTATTTGATAACAAATTTAATAGGAAATGTGTTTAGTGTGACTTTTTAATTCTCATAGCTACCAAAAAAACTACATTATCTGTAACCAGAAATCCCTAGACATCGTTGGTACTCATCCCGATCTTCCATCCTCGACATTGCATTAACTCTTCCACCCTATGAGCCACGTGCCTTATAGTCGATATGAAAATACTATGTTATGTCAAACCCATTTGCTTGTGCGAATTTTTAAAGTGAAATGAAAATGGAGGAGTAAAACTCATGGGTAAAGTGAGCACATTTTTGAAATGAAATGAAAACCTCAAAGCGATATTTCGATGGGAATAGCCACAAGATAGTTAGAATTGCATCTGAGGTCTAGGTATTCTACATTCAACAGGTTCTCAAGATCTTCTGGAAGGTCTCCAAGCTTGTTCATGAGCCTACATCCATATAATGGAGAGATATTTGCCCGGATGGTCTTAGAGCGATATTTCAATGGGAGTAGCCACAAGATAGTTAAATTGCATCCGAGGTCTAGGTATTCTACATTCATCAAGTTCTCAAGATATTCTGGAAGGTTTCCAAGCTTGTTCATGAGTCTACATCCAAATAACAGAGAGACATTTGCCCGGCTGGTCTCATGTTGCATTCATGTGGATGTTATTCTTCCTTTTTCGTGTGGGAGGTCAATAAAATGGAAGAAATAATGAATCCTATAGCCAGAGAGCTAAGAGGGAACAAAAAAACTATTTTTCACTTAGTAATGACATTTGATAGGTTATGTTATGGATCTGTCGATACGGATGTTAGGGTTTTGAGAAGAGGAACATGTATTTTTCATATTTGCGTAGCCATCTTGGAAAGCCACATAGGTCCATTAACGTGCATTACTGCATGCTTTGATGACATCTTGAACTGTGTTATGATTTATACCTTGAGCTTGAATGGAGAAATTTGTGTTTTAGAAGTGAATAGATGTTAATCGCATTGAATTAAATTCATGATTATATATGAATGTTCAAGCATGACCTTCAAGTGCAAGTGATAACTCTCAAAACGTTTGCTAGGAAATTATTGGCTGTCATTTGGTTGTTGTGACATTTTATGTTAGTGCTTAAGATTGCATGATTCATGGTTGTGACAACTGAACATTGTATTGTGAAGTGAAGGGGTGATTTTAAGATCAATTATTTTGTATCCAATCCTTTATTTCTTAATAACTGAACTGTAACTAGCAACTTATGTCTTCCCAGTTCATATGTAGATCATCTAGATGTGAGAATATTTGTTTCTCCGTGAACGAAATTTTCATAACATCAGAATGAGAACAAAAATAAAGAATGTATTAGGTTGCTATGGAACATTTATAGTAATAGGAATTTGTTTGTTTATTCATAATATCTAACATTGATAGTCATATAGGCCTTTTAAACTAATAAAGGCAATATATATGTTTAATTTTTCAAACTCTGAATCCCCACTTTAATTTAATTTACGAGTTGTATTTTTTCAAACTCTTTCCCACTTTATTTCTCTAAGCGAATTGTCATTAATATCGAAATTATCAAGGAATTCGATTGGAAGACTATCATAAGTCAAAGATTCAGTATATTTCATTTTGAGGATTATGTAATACATCATTTTCATTATAAAATGAAGCATAGGAACCTCTTAACCTAATGGAAAAACCAACATCATGATTTTTATGTGAATTTTATTGGAAATAAATTTAACGGTAATAGTGACACTAGGAAAGTGTTGGTGTCCATGTATGAACGATTTGTCAATGCTTTCCTACATTAATTCAGGTGCGTACTCTTTTCAAGGTAATGCTCAAAGTGTATGCAAGGACAAGGTTACAATCTACATTAATCAAGGGTTCATGATTAAGAAATCAAAGCATCGTTGTAACAGTAATGGAAATTGAATTGCAGAAAGAAAAGCATTCACAACAATCTATGGAAATTTGTAATAGCAATAAAGAAAATACAACAAGTAAAACAATATACATAAAAAGACACATGCACAGCACCTAATCAGAAGAGTGGGCCCAACTCCCTGGTCAGGGCTGTGCTTAACTCACATATTGAGAAAAATATCAGAAGGTTGGAAATTTCATTAACAAGAGTTCCACTGTTACAAGGCTCAATTCTTACATCAGCTAGCTCCCCGCTCTCTCTGAATTGTGTCTTTTAAATATACAAACATCCAAAGGAAACTTGCAACAAATTGATCTCAATATTCAAGATGAGATCTGAGAGATCTGTCCATCATGATTTAGCTGGAACAAGTCTAATTTGGTTATTACAATTTGGGAAATTCTGGAAAACAGCCACAACAACAAATCTTCAAATATTTCATTCGAAGAACCTTGATTTTCTCGCAATACAAACCAAATTTTTGAAAACGGCTCATGGAAACTGATTTCGTTCATTCTGAACAAAACCCATGTCTCAGATTTTCTAGATTCACTTTCATTTGCCCAAAACTTCCAATGCAAAACTGTTGCTTGTTATGTCAGTGAATTCCTGAGTCGGAATATCTAATTATTTGTTGAAGACCAAATCTGCAATCTGAAAGAGATCTTGGAGGCTAAAATCATGAATGAGGTTATAACGAATGAATAAACGAAAATCATGCATAATAATCATTAATTATTAAAAATAAATGAGATCAGATATTATTTATCCACAAGAGCATAAATGATTATGAAATGGAATTATATAATAAATTATGGTAAATAATGTGATAAAAGAATAGTGGAAATAGATGAAATGAATGTTAAGAAGTGGTAATAATAATGACAAATTAAGAGCCCAACATTCTCCCAAACTGAATATACTGCTTGCCCACATGTAACCCAATGCCTCTGTATAAAGTAGGGGAAATAATGGTTTGAAAAATATGAGTGAATAATGCTCAGTGGTTTTTTTATGACATTCTCATAAACTTTTTATAAATCAAACACTCATGTTATTTTCACCTCAATTGTTGCTTTCAACAGAATAACGTGGAATGACATCTATCTATTAACATTTGTTGAAGCTAATGTAGGTTGAGCTTGTGTAAGTGATGCGAAAGGTGGAAGCCATGCAAGCCCAAAGAAAGTAATCAAAAAAGTGTAGCAGAATTTCCTTCCCCCAAACTGATTAGTTTCCCTATCATCAAGATTTCTATAGCACTTTTCATGAGTATCCTCACTTAGTAATTCATTAGGATTCAAAATTAGAATTAGGCCTCTTAATCCTTCCGCAAAATAATAGTAGTGTTGTTAAGCTAGGATTTAAATAGAGATTGATTGGGTAAAGAAACTATCATTGGTTAAAGATATGAAACTTGTAGAATAAAGGAATGATAGATTAGATGATACAAAATGTCAAATATCAAATATCCTAAAAGTTTCATCCCTGACATGTAAAGTGAATATTTATGACTCAATAATAGATATAAACCATAACCACCATTATCTAAGAACTAATTAAATATTACCCCATGAACCATGAGTTCTAGCAAACCTTATATATGAAATAGTGGCTTTATCGATAGTTAGTTTTGAGAAAACAAGGTAACCAAGTAGATCATATTATTGAATTAACTTCTATACCATAGGCATGGCCACTGTTGCCAGCAGGTGTCCATAGCCTCGACAGGGATACATTTTTAACGCATTGAGATGCTAATGTCCCATCTATTAGAAATAAGTACATAGTTACAAAAGCATTTCAATTTATTGAGATGTCTACTGAAGATCATTGTTCTGGCTTGGTAACCAGTTAATAACAATGCCATTCATGGGAACTAACCAAGGTGAACAAGTCGGTTCATGATGAGACCGCTTGTCCTTTAGTTTTATGACCGAAGGCCATTACCTCGGCTTGGTGAATAGTAGTGGTAATGTCACTCTATTAGGACCTATGATCATCGTAGGTCAGCTTCTGATGAGACCTCCTATCCTCCAGTTGATAATTTATGTTTAAAATTTAATCATGGTTATTGCTAATCAACAAAAGATCATTTAATAGATGGGGTGGCAAGCCAACTCCTTAATAGCTAGGGATGGTGTAAAACGTTTTGTAGTAACTATTTTCAACTTGGGTAATTTTGCTTCTCAAATACTAATAACATTCAAATCATTGTTCATAAATATATTTTGCTTTGTTAAGATTGGGGTTTGAGGAATAATTCATTAGATAGTGATGGAAATATTTAAGTACAATTTTGTGGTCATCATCATAAATTTTACAAGATCAGGGACTTGACAAATTAGGAAAGTTGAAAGTTGCCATGATGACATCATCTTTTCATAATTATTCCTAAAAAAATAAAATTATGTTTATAGATAAACAAAGATAAATTGACTACCCAATCATTATGTCAAAGAGGACCTGGACAATAAAATGTATTTCCCCATTCACCAAGTTAATGTCATCATCCATGATTTAGTTCCAATTTGTGTGGATAAGTGGGGGTTACAGATTGTTATGGATTATGGTGGTAATAATCGTGAAATGTATGAGTTGACATGAAATTTTAATAACAATGATGACATGACATCATTGATATTAAATATAATACATTTTCTATCAAATGCAACACCTCCCACCAACTAAGATATGACTGTCCTCAGTCATAATTGAAACATCAATCAAATACACAGAGTTGATTAGGGACGTACCTGAAGACTTACCTTGACGGAGTATCAACATGTGTAGAGTAACAACACTGAGTACTTAGAAAAAATTTCACCATGGAGTAGCAACACCGAAGGAGTAACATCACTGAAAGAGTAACAACATCGAAGGAATAACAACACCCGGTACTCAGAAAAATTTCAGGAGTAACAATAGCAGTGGTGTAACAACAGCGACAGAGTAACAACACTGGCTCAGTGACAACACCGACGGAGTAACAACAGTGAAGTAACAACAACGGTAGAGTAACAACACTAGCTGAGTAACAACACTAATGGAGTAACAACACTAGCGGAGTAACAACACTGGCTAAGTAACAACACTGGCGAAGTAAAAACACTGGCTGAGTAACAGCATTGGTGGAGTAACATCACTCGCGGAGTAACAACAATGGCAGATGATCCGAAAGGAAAATGGCATCAACCAATGGTACTCATCCACCCATATTATTCATCAACCCATGGAATTTACCCATGGTATTGTAAATAGCATCTGCCCGTGGTATTGTAAAATCCACCCATGGTATTCATTCACCCATGGAATTGACTCGTGGTATTGTAACTGAAAAATACTATAAGTAACAAGTCACATTTTGTAAAAGGAGAAATTGTCCGCCACAATGTAGCCTTTACAGTTCAGAGGCATGTAGCCACCACATCTCTTCTCAAAGATAAGCTACCATTGCCCTAGATGGGTTATTTTCGTTTCTATTTCAATATTCAACAAACTTTAGGCATGTGCTACAACCTCCACAAAGCACTTTCTTGGGTCAAGCAGGAAGAATTTTTCTTTTTTCATTTTTTTTGTAGGAATTTTTTGGGCGGCGACTTTGCAGATCCGATATAAAACATTTGGTACAAAATTTACAAAAACAAATACCATATTTGGATTCCTCTCGAAAAATCACCGAATTTTAAAAAAAAATGGGTCGAATCGGAGTTTGGATGTGGGAGATATCGCTGATTTAAAATCAACTATTTTAACAAAATTTTTGTGACGGCGGAACTGTTGCAACACGAATATGAGATCTCAGAGTGTCCAAATAAGGATTTCAAACTCATGGGAAGATGCAAAATGATCCTTATACTTCCAAAAATAGGTTATAATAAATATTCTGAGTTATATTGGCTAAGTTATGCCCATTTTAATTTTGGAGGAGCATTCGGAGTGGGTTCCCATTAGAGACATGCCCTCCCACCCCACTTTAGTAGGCACCTGCTTCACATTCATCAGTTTCAACATAGCAGCATTTGGCTTGGGTTATTTGGAGACGTGCCCTCCCACCCTAGGCTATGTAGGCACCTACTACTTCATCAACAACCAACATCACGGTTATGGGTCATCCACAAACCCACACTTCATCGAAGTCCATTTGCTAGGCCACACACTGTCAGTATCACAGTTGGTCACAAGCATTACCGGGTATCTCTATCCTCGGATCTTCGTTCATCATGGTTATGGGTCACCACAAACCCACACTTTATCGAAGTCCATTTGCTAGGCTGCACACTATCAGAATCACAGTTGGTCACAAGCATTACAGGGTATCTCTATCCTTAGATCTTCGTTTATCAAGGTTTTGGGTTAACCACATAAAACCCTTATCTTTAGTGGCTCTTCATATTTAACAAAGGCTTCGTAGGAGGGAACTTTACGTAATGGGGACCATTGCTTCTTAAGGAGGGAGGAATGATTCGAATGGAAAATGCCATCAACCAATGGTACTCATCCACCCATATTATTCATCAACCCATGGAATTTACCCATGGTATTGTAAATGGCATCTAATCGTGGTATTGTAAAATCTACCCATGATATTCATTCACCCATGGAATTGACCCGTGGTATTGTAACTAAAAAATACTATAAGTAACAAGTCACATTTTGTAAAAGGACAGATTGTTCGCCATAATGTAGCCTTTACAGTTCAGAGGCATGTAGCCACCACATCTCTTCTCAAAGATAAGCTACCATCGCCCTAGCTAGTTTATTTCCGTTACTATTTTAAATAAAAGTTTCTTTGTGGTTTTGTTTATCGGGCATTCTCCTATTTTTCTTCTGGCAATTCAAGTTTTCAGATCTTGGGGGTCTCTCCTCCCAAGATCCATTTCAATCTTTCAGACCTTGGGGCCTTTCCCCCAAGATCCATTGCAATCTTTCAGATCTTGGGGGTCTCTACCCCAAGATCCATTTCAGTCCTTTAGATCTTGGGGGCCTCCTCCCAACATCCGGATCAGCGGAGTAACAGCAGTGATGGAGTAACAGAACCAATGGAGTAACAACACTAGCGCAGTAACAGCGCCGACGGAGTTACATTACCGGTAGAGCAACAACAATGATGGAGTAACAACACTAATTGAGTAACAATAGTGATGGAGTAACAACACTGGCTGAGTAACAGCACCACCAGAGTAACAACAATACAGAGTAACAACATGGGTAGAGTAATAGCACCAACAGAGTAACAACACTGGTGGAGTAACAACACCAGATGAGTAACAGTGCTAGCATAGTAACAACGCGAGTGGAGTAACAACACTGGTGAAGTAACAACACCAATAGAGTAATAACACTAGCGGAGTAATATCACTAGTAGAGTAACAAAACTGGCTGAGTAACAACACTGATGAAGTAACAACAACCATGGAGTAACAGCACCGACAGAGTAACAACACTGGTGAAGTAACAACACCAACAGATTAACAACACCAGTGGAGTAACAACATTGGCAGAGTAACAACATTGCGGAGTAACAGCACTGGTGGAGTAACAACAGTCATGGAATAACAACACTGGCAGAGCAACAACGCTGGTGGAGTAACAAGATTGGCAGATTAACAGCACCAGCGGAGTAACAACATTCAAGGAGTAACAACATCTAACACTTAAAAATTTTTGGGGAGTAACAACACCCAAGGAGTAACAGCATTGGCAGAGTAACAACATCCAAGGAGTAATAGCATTCGACACTTAGAAAAATTTCGGGAGTAACAACAATGGCAGAGTAAAAACACCCAATGGATCTAAGGAAACCATATACTGATAGGGCTTAGGAACAAATGGATAAATATGGAGAAACATCATGAAACCCGAGAGCTTCCTTCATTTATTTTGAGAAAAAAAATAACATCATAAAATAAATCGAAAAAGAAGAAAATAATAAATAAATAAATAGTTCAAGTTGCAACGGCTATGATTTTAATTGCAAGAGTGTTGTTCCTTAGAGGATATCAATCTGTTTCAAGAAACAACAATTTGTCAAATTGTCAATCTGTCATTCGAAAATGAAAGGAAAAATGTTTTGGCAGAAATGACTTGCATCTTCAAATGAAAATCAATTCTCCATTTCTCCTGTTATCAATCCATTAGGTAGTGAAAAAGTCTTCATGTTGTTGGTGAGAAATAACAGGAATAATTTGTAACAAACTCTTATGATCAATTTTCATGGCACCTCGAAAGAATCAGAATTATATGATATTATATTTCTTAATAGATGTTGGGATGAAAATATATTATTTCAATATCATTGTCTTCAATAATCACTTGTTCAAAAACAAATTGACCTCCTTTCTTCTCCTCGGACTTGCAAAAAATGAGCGTCTACTTGTAATAAAACATGTAATCATGGAAGAAGAGAGGTGATCAAACTCTTTAAATCCAATAAATATGAAAAAAATTAACAAGTATTTACTCTGTAAAACAAATCCATGGAAAACAAATAACAATGTAGAGTTAATTTATTATTTGCAGGACAGCGGTGGCCAACCATATTAACCAACAATATTTTAATCATAAATTCTTTGTTTTTCGTCCGATTTGCGTGATTCTAAAGCTAAATGAAATTTAATTAATAGGGATATCTCCAATTGAAACATATTTTAAAAATTTCATGATATGATATGTCAAGTTTACTTAGAATAACCTTCATAATAGAGTCATTGTCGATTTCCCAATTTAGACCAACATTTGATATTTTAAGCATAACCCTTTTGTTTGATGATGGATTGAACTGATTCAAATTGGAGATTAAATTAGATTCATGTAACTATATCCAATAGAAACACTTTTTGAAATAATGAAGAATCGATGGGTCAAATGTGCGAAGGAACAATCAGAAAAACATAGTTTTAAAGGTGTGGATTTACGATAGAGAGTCAATATTTTTTTCATAACTTTCTCATATGATATCAAAATCAGGTGATTCAAATTACATTGCAATCTATATTAATAGGGTGATATACCATAGAAACAGGTTTCTAAAATCTGGTCATTTAGGCCTCCAAAAGTAGACTATCCCAACTCTATTCCTGAGATGCCTACTCGACATACTATCAATTTTTTGGTCATAACTTTTTCATTTCAAATCCAAATTGAGTTATTCAAATTTTATTCGAAAGTATAAATAAATAGATACCTATGATAGAAATAGGTTTTGAAAATATGCCTATTTTGGTCTTCAAAACATGATTGTACCGACTGTGATTTCAGTGGTTCTATCAAGCCCACACGTTCTAAGATATGATATTTTTTTTTTTCAAAATGATGATGAGTGTTTGTAAAAATATGCTTTTCAATATAATACATCTACATACACAATTAAATTTAAATATTTACCATTGATATTGATATACTCAACAAGTTGCAGCAAACACAACTCGTTCCACATATAACAAAAAACATTTATATACTTATTTATTCTATTTTCTACACTAACCTATTCTACCTTGAAAAATAAAGCATACTTATGTATAAAAGTACTTCCAATGGAGCCATTTTAGAAATAAGGCCTCAAGTGTATACACACACGAATTTGAGAAATTCCTGTCAATAAATGCTAGGGTATGAGAGACCAACTTCCCTTGAAAATATGGCATCAAAAATTGCTAAAGTATGGAGTGATGCTGCGAACAACTGATGGAGTGAAACCAATCTTCAGTATATCCTTTACTTTATTGATTTCCCATAGTTGTCATATCATGAATTTCTTGAGTTTCTAAAACAACTTGTTGACGCAGACTATAAGAAACCTCATTTTCTTCCATAACTTTTATAATTTTTGGATTTGTAACATTTCGAATCTCAATATAAGTTTTCTACAATTGTGTATATGAGATGGATTGGGTGGAAAGGGTAGGTAAATTTTTCAATTCAACACTATAAGCATATTGTACTGATTTGTTATGGTGAGGGTGTGGAATGAGTTGAGCAAAATATTGTGTAGGGCATGGAGGATTTTGATGATGTAGTTGACTAGGATGTGTGGATGATTTTGATACACAAGAAAGGTGTTCTTGGAAAGATGGAAAAGAATATGGATAATATTTTTGCGCTACAAGATGAGGGAGAGAAGTCATGTAATCATAGGATTAACAATGCCAAACTTGTGGACAAGATTGATGGGGGTTATATTGAGATTGGCTTGGCTTCCCTAACACATGAGTATTCCATAATACATTATGCAAGTAAGACAATGGAGAGGAAGTGTTTTGAAACATACATGTAGGACAAGGTTCTAATGGTTGTGAAATTGCTGCAGCTTCTCCATATCTTGGAAATGTTGTTTTCATCCCAGGTAAGAAAGAGAAACTATCCATGGGATGCTCCTTTGGGCATTGAGGAAAAATCACTTCTTCAAATTCTGCTTGACTTTTCTTAACCTGTAAAACATGCAATTGTGAATTTAGAGAGCTAATTAAATCAACTTTAAAATGTTCGAATAAATCACTGATTTCATCTCTTATATCTCTCGTTCTTGTAGCAGATTTGGAAAGGAAAGAAGAAAATTCTATAGAATTCTTACCAGCCTTGGATATTCCTCTTGAATACCTTATGCATAAATCACAAACATCATCATATGATAACTGAAAAATGTTAGATTTTCCTATTATATTTAAGATTTCTAAAGTTTCATCTTTGATTCCTTTAAGAATGAGTGTATTCAAGGCTTCTTTTTCCAAATGCTTATGATTTGATTTTTGAAGGTTGTATTTAAATTGCTCCAAATAGTCCTCCAAGCTTTCATCTTCCTCTTGTATCAAAACATGGGAGGACATGAATAATGTATTCTGAGAAGTACCAAGACTATTGCAAGGCTCATGAATCATCGGTGATCTGAATTAGATCCATGAAGATTATCAAAGAACCATGACTATATTAAGATAGGATAGACTTCGAATTTATGAACACAGAGCGATCAGGAAGAACTCTGGATAGTGGTAGATTGCAACAAGCAAGGAACAATGAGGACCTCGGTCAAAGAGCATTGACCGAGTCCCATGGAGTCCACGTAGGATGCGAAACTGGCACTTGGGAAGCTTGGATTGGGAAACAGAGGCCATTTATGATGTGAAATTAACATCATTGGGAAAAACCCCTCTAGAAGGAAAGGCCCTGAGTGCTCAGTCGCATGGGAAGCTGGGAAACCATGGCAAAAGCGCAAAGGTGAAAGGTGGGACCCGCGCTCCAAAACCGGCGGTATATCAGGGGCACCCTTGGGTGGTAAGCGGATTTTGCCGAAAACGAGCGATTCCACTCAGTGCATGACACGTGTACGACAGATGAGAGAGAAAACTGCCGCTCATCGCATGTTAATGGTTGAGCAAGTCAATCGTGTGAAATAAACGAATAACATAGGATCTGGGGGCTCTCGATCTAATGGTAGAGATTGCGCCCAATGGAGAAACTGGATTTGACAGGGGAATTAAACCGTGACATAAAGAAGTTTGAAATCTGATTTGATCGCTGAGTTGGTGGATGAGTCATTCCACAATGTAATTGAATTACTGAACCATCGAGACAAAGCTAGCATAGTTCACAAGAGGACAAGTGGCCACTCCTTATAAGCTGTTGACGATAACACAGAGGCAGGGAACTTCAAACGAACAAAAACAGGTGAACTGAAGGGGCAGAAGAGGAATCAAACAATCAAGGAAATATTGGCTTTAAGCCATGAACAGACATAGAACAAAAAACGACGAATAAGAGAGAAGAAGCGAATGAAGACAGAGAAAGCGAGAGCGAAGGAGAGACAGTGAAGCAAAAAGCAGAAAACAAAGAGTCGAGCTGACCTAAGGCAGAATAGAGTAGACAGAAGGCTTGAGATGTTCAAGCAATCTCTAAGAGGATCTATCAAGAATTGAGCACCACATTGGGCTTCTCCCATTAAAGACTAGGGAGGTTAAGATCCGGTAAGGAAGAAAGTCAGTGTACTCTAGTGGCTTGGGGAATCACCCTACCAAGCATCCTTTGTTTCAAGAGACTCTAATTGAGCTCCTCATTGTAAAAACCTTGCTTTAAAGACACAATAAAAGAAGTCCACCACTGAAAGCTGGAATGGAGATGTAGCCGTGGAGAATAGGGTGAATTCCTTATTAAACATGTTGTGTTTTTGCATTTTCTCACTGTGTTCATCTTACTATTTTCCATTCTTCCAATGTCTGTATATTTTGCATTTGATTGATCTGTTGCCTAAAATAACGTAGACAGACACCAGCACATGAGTCTTTAATACCTTCATTCAATAATTCTTTAACTGAGATCACTCAAGGGTGGTTTTTAGATCAAGTGGTATCAGAGGTTTAGGCTATTAAGGCTAGACAAGCTTGTCTTGGTTTAGCTATTGAATGCTAACTAGACCAAAGATCAAATTAGGAGAAGGCGAATTGGTCGAAACTAATCCTGAAATTGTGAGAGTCTATCCTTGGAAGACAATGTCAGAGGAAGGTCCTATGGGGCCAGACCCTCAATTCGTAGATATTTTCCTAGCCATAAAGTCCATGGTAGAAGAAATGCATAGGGACTTTAGAAAACATAAGGATGAAGATTCATCAGGCTCTAAACAAGAAAAATGAGAAGATGAGTCACATTCCCATGACCACTAAAAATGAAAATGGAAAGAGGAAAGCTTTCTCACACCTCCTGATAGCCCTAAAAAAAGGCATATTTGATCAAACTAGATGTTAAATTTGATCTACCTATATATGATGGAGAGTTGAATGAGAAAAGTTGGACAATTGGATTTGACAAATTGATGTTTATTGCATAGTGTAGAATATTGACTCAGATAAGAGCAAGATTCAGCTGGCAAGGCTACGCGTTGGAGGCACTGCCTTGGTTTAGTCGGAAGGCAGAACCCAAGCTGACATGAAAAGACATGGTAAGACCATCTTTGTCTGGAGTGAATTTGTTTCTGCAATCAAAAATTAGTTCTATCCATTGGCCTACATGCATCAAACCATGATGAGTTGGCAAACTCTTCGACAGTTCAAAGGACAAAGTGTGCAAGGGTACACTCAAGAATTTAGAAAGAGAACATTGATTCTAGGAATCTTATTAGACTCACTTGAGACTCTGTTGAAGTACATTGGTGGTCTACAAAGCTACATGAGGCACACTATTCTCATGTTTAATCCCACTAGTATAGATGAGGTATCTGTACAAGCTACTCATCTAGAAGCTAGAGGAAAGAATGGAAGTCCAGAAGTTTGGGGATTATCCCAACCCACTGCAAGAAAGAATAAGGAGAAAAGAAAGCAGAAGTGGAACGCAAGGAAGGCTAACACTGCATAGAAAAGCAAGGCTTCATGCACTCACTGTAAAAAGGATCGGCATGATGATGAGCATTGTTGGATTCTGCATCCGGAGCTGAGACCTAAGAAGTTCGAAGGAAAGAAGAAGAAGACTACTGCAGCTATTCAGAAATATTTTGGGTTAGACTTGGGAGATGAAACAACCATTGTAGCCATAGGTATAAGAGGTAAGAATTTTGAAGCATCTACTAGGAATCCTACACAATCTACTATTGATGAAGAAAATGAGAGAAAAAGACATGAGATTTTCCATATTTGAGTTATTTCCAAACACCAAAAGGTTGATACTTTGTTTGATAGTGGCTCACAAGTAAATTTAATTTCTGGAGAAATTGTAAAGAAGTTGGGATTAGCAACTACACCTCACAAGAAACCATACCCATTAAGATGGTTAAATGATAAAGCACAACTACAAGTGACTAGACAGTGCAAACTCAAGTTTTCTTTTGGGTCAGCATTTGTAGATGAGGTTGAGTTAGACATAATTCCTTTGGATATATGTGGAATTGTTTTAGGAAGTCCTTACTTGTATGATAGGAAAGCTATTTTCTATAAAGCCGAGAACAAGTATCTACTTGTTAAATATGGAATCGAATACTTTGTAAGACCTCATAAGCTCAAGAATAATTATACTCTCATAAACTCAGGGAAGATGAAAAGAATGATAAATTCATGCAAAAAAATCTTACTGATGGTTGTAAAGGAAAAGAAACCTGATAAAACCAATGTATTTGAGGGTTGTAATGCTAAACAGTAAGCTGATTTACAAAAAGTTGTTTCAGAGTATGATATCTTATTTCAAGAACCTAAAGGTTTTCCACCGAAAAATGAAATAGTACATGATATTATTTTGTAGTAAGATGCTCCATTACCTAACATTGGAATGCATAGGTTGTCCACTTTAGAGAATGCTAAAATAAAGAAGCAAGTGCAGGAGTTTCTCGAGAAAGGGTTCATCAAACCTAGCACATCACCATGTGGGTCACTAATCAGTTTGGTGAGAAAGAAACATGGCTCGTGGAGAATGTGCATTAATTATTGAAAATTGAATAAAATAACAATAAAAAATCATTACCCCCTTCCTCGCATAGATGATCTTTTGGATCAATTGAAAGAAGTTGTTTATTTCTCCAAGCTAGACTTGCATAGTGGATACCATGAGGTCATAGTTGCAAAACAAGATGCATGGAAGACTGCTTTCAAAAGAAAGTAGGGATTTTATGAATGGCTAGTTATGCCTTTTGGCTTAACTAATGCTCCTGCTACTTTCATGAGATTAATGAATGATGTATTGAGACCTTTTCTTGATGATTTTTTCATTGTGTATTTGGATGACATTATGATTTTTAGCAAAATGTGTGAAGGACACTTAAAGCATGTTAAGCAGACACTAGATGTTTTGAAAAGAGAAAAACTTCATGTTAAACTCTCAAAATGTGAATTTGGCAAAACATCTATGAATTATTTGGGTCATATAGTAGGGGGTGGTGAATTGAAGATAGATCCCTCTAAAGTGGTAGTCATTGTAAACTGGCCTAAACCCAAATCTGCTACAGAAGTTAGAAGCTTCTTAGGAGTAGCATAATATTGGAGGAAGTTCATTTCTAACTTTTCCTTAATTGCAACTCCTTTACATGCTTTAATAGGATTGAACAAGGTGTTTCAATGGGGACACAAATAACAGAAAGCCTTCGACACCTTGAAAGAAAAGATTAGTACAACATCTGTACTAGCACTGCCTGATCTCCAAAGACCATTTGAGATCCAAACAGATTCCAGTGAGCAGTGTTGACACAACATGGTAAACCCATATGTTATCATTCTTAGACTTTTAATCCTGCAATAGTTAACTATCCTACATATGATAAAGAATTGTATGCCTTAGTTCAGAGTGTGAAAGAGTGGAAACATTACTTAATGGGTAAAGAGACAGTAATACATACTGATCATCAGCCACTTCAATATCTACACTCCCAAACTAAGTTGCAGCAATCAAGGCACTATAGATGGATGGGTTTCCTACAACAGTTTCAACTAGTCATCAGATATAAAAAAGGGCATACACAATAAAGTTGCAGACATGTTATCTAGACCTATTATAAATGCATCTACTATACTTAAGCATAATTCTGTGCTACATGAAAGCTACATTGAACAATATGCTCAAGATATAGACTTTAAAGATGGATATGCAACTTTAAGTCAAGAAAAACGAGTAGAAGAATTGGATTATCACATAAAGGACTGACTCTTATACCATTGTGGGAAGTTATGCATTCCACAAACTGAGAGAGTAAAGATAATTAGAGAAGCACACACTTCTCTAATATTAAGTCACTTTGGGGTAAGTAAAACAGTTGCATAGCTACAAATATTTTGTTATTAGCCAAAATGAACGAGACAGTTTCTAGATATGTAAGAGGGTGTACTATGTGTACTAAAAGCAAGCTCAGCAATAGAAAACTAGGCCTGTACACTCCATTACCAATTCCTTCTCACCCTTGGGAAAGTGTTTCCATGGACTTTGTTGGAGGACTACCTAAATCTAGGAAAGGTCATGATTATCTATATGTTGTTGTGGATAGGTTCAACAAAATGTGTATTTTGATACCTTGTAATAAACAGATTACCGCTGAACAAACTACCAAAATATTTTTTGAACATGTATGGGTTCATTTTGGATTACCCACTTCCATTGTATTTGATCAAGACACCTGATTTGTGGGGAAGTTTTGGTCAAGTCTGTGGGAACTGATGGACACCAAACTGAAGAAAAGCACAACTTTTCATCCACAAACTGATGGCCAAATAGAAGTAGTCAACAGGATAGTGATCGAGTTGCTCATAGGATATTGCAGTAAACATCCTAAGCTTTGGGATGAACATTTGTGTTATGTGCAACATGCTTAGAACAGAGAAAAACATTCTTCTACACAGAGATCTCCTTTTGATACCTGTTTTGGTTTCACCCCAAGGTCTCCTTTGCATTTTGTATTTGGTAAAGATACCACAGTTGATGGACAGGGAAACTAGGTTCATTGAACAGATCCAAGAGATCCACCAGGCAGTACAGGAATAGCTGGAAAAAAGCTAAACCAAATACAAGGCAAGGCATGACAAGCATTGGATGGAGCATAGTTTTCAAGTTGGTGACCAAGTCTGGCTGTATATCAGCAAGGACAGGATGCAAGGTGAAGGTGAAAAGCTAAAGCCTATCAGGTATGGACTCTTCAAGATACTTCAGAGGATTGGTGAAAATGATTTTGCCTTGATCTACTAGCTTACATGCACATCTACTCAGTCGTAAATGCAGATTGCTTGAGATTGTTTGAACCCTCTCTAATTCAGGATCCCGAAGAACAGAGTCAATTGCCTTCTATTGATGACCTGCTACCTAAATATCTTAATGAATTGTACGAAGAGAATGTTCTGGAAAGGAAGGTGAGGATGACTCGTGGTGGAGATGTTGAGTACCTCAGAGTGGGGCTCAAGGGTTCAAAGCCGAGCAATGCAAAGTGGATAGGGATTGGACAAGTGAAACAATTGTACCGTCACTTAGTCGATGCTTGAAAACCAACTTTTGGTGGTCCAAAATCTTTTTCAGTGGGAAGGCCATGATCCAAATTAGATCCATGAAGATTATCAAAGAACCATGATTGTATTAAAATAGGACAAACTTCGAATTTATGAACATAGAGCGATCATGAAGACCTCTGGATAGTGGCAGATTGTAGCAAGCAAGGAACAACGAGGACCTCAGTCAAAGTGCGTTAACCAAGGCCCATGGGGTCTGCGCAGGAGGCAAAACTGGCACTTGGGAAGCTCAGATTGGGAAACAGAGGCCATTTATGATGCGCGATTAGTGCTCGCGCATTGCTTGGAAAAACCCCTCGAGAAGGAAAGGCCTCGAGCGCTCGATCACATGGGAAGCCATGGAATCGTGCGGAAAGTGCTAAGGTGAAAGGCGGGACCCGCGCTCCAAAACCAAGGGTATATTGGGGGCACACTTGGGCAATAAGCGAATTTGGCCGAAAATGAGTGTTCCACTCAGCGCATGATGCATGTGCAACAGATGAGAGAGAAAACCACTACTCATCTCACACTAATGGTCGAGCAAGTCAACAGCGCAAAATGAGCGAATAACATCGGATCTGGGGGCTCTAGATCTAACGACAAAGATTGCGCCCGACGGAGAAACCGAATTTGACAGTGGAATTAAGCCACGACATAAAGAAGTTTGAAGTCCGATTTGACTGCTGAGTTTGTGGATGAGTCATTCCATAGTGTAACTGGATTACCGAACTATCGAGATAGAGCTGGCGCAGTTCGCAAGAGGACAAGTGGCCACTCCCTATAAGCCATTGATGATGACAAAGAGACATGGAACTCCAAACGAACAACAGCAGCTGAACCGAAGGGGTGGAAGAGGAATTGAACAATCAAGGATGGATTGGCTTTAAGCCATCAAAAAATAGAGAACAAAAAAGGACAAAGAAGAGGGAAGAAGAGAACAAAGACAGAGAAAGTGGGAGCGAAGAAGAGACAGTGAAGCAAAAAGCAAAAAATGAAGAGCCGAGCTGACCTAAGGCAGCATCGAGCAGACATAATGCTTGAGAGGTTTAAGCAATCCCTAAGAGGATTTGTCGAGAATTGAGCACCACATTGGGCTTCTCCCATTAAAGATCAGAGAGGTCAAGATCTGGTAAGGAAAAGAGTCTGTGTACTCTAGTGGCTTGGGGAATCCAAGAACCATCCTACCAAGCATCATCTGTTTTAGGAGTCTCTAATTGCGCTCCTCACTGTAAAAACTCTACTTTAAAGACACAATAAAAGAAGGCCACCACTGAAAGCTAGACTGGAGACGTGGCCCTGGAGAATAGGGTGAACTCCTTAACAAATCTGTTATGTTCTTGCATTTGCTTACTGTGTTCCTCGTACTATTTTCCATTCTTCCAATGTCTATGTATTTTGCAATCTCATTGATCCGTTGCCTAAAATACGATAGACACACACCAGCACATGAGTCTGTAATACCTTCATTCAATAATTCTTTAATTGATATCACTCAAGGGTGATTTTCAAATCAATCGGAGAGCTGCTCCTTTTAGAGTAAGAGGAATCACTTTCAACCTTTGATCATTAGTACAATAATCATATCCTCTACAAAGTACTTCAAACTCAAATAAGAATGTATCTGGGTCCGCATTATCCAAACCATGAAAATTTGGTAGAGAAGATGGAGGAATTATGTGCATTTGTGTCACTCCTCCTAGATCATTTATAGGGAATTCAAAAGTAACAATGTAAGCCATTTCTTACCATAGTAAAAGATGTTCTTCATGTGCCACTTTGAGGTTACTCCTAATATTCCTGTCAATTTGTTAGTGGAATGGGTGGTGCTTACATCACCACTTTGTGTGAAATGATAAGATTTCTTCAAATTTCTACCTTTTTCTTCCCATTTATTCAAAAAAAAAAAAATTGAAAGGAAATCTAAAGTTCAAGACTTGGAGCAGGGTGTAAAAAAACCATTCCCTCCCCAGGATGAGAGATTAGTTTTTCCAAAATCAAAACAAACAAAAATGTAGTAAAACTTTAGACTCTGGACCTAGAGCAGGGCCTCAAAAGACCATTCCCTCCAGAGGACGAGAGATTGGGCCTAAAGATAAAAATGAAAGAGAAACAATGAAACAAATAAATGACTACACTCAGGACCTGGAGGAGAGTGAGAAAACTCCTTCTCTCCCCAAGACGAGAGATTGACCCTCTGGTCGATACAGATCATGTCTTACACCTTGTTAGCCTTCCCCGACAATGACGCCAAAATGTTGGTGTCTAGGTATGAACGATTTGTCAACCCTTTCCTACATTAATTCATCAATCTGGGTGCATACTCTTTTCAAGGTAATGCGTAAAGTATATGTAGGGGCAAGGTTACAATCTACATCAATAAAAGGTTCGTGATTAAGAAATCAAAGCATTGCTACATTAGTAATGGAAATTAAATTGCAAAAAGAAAAGCATTCACAACAATTTATGGAAATTTGTAACAACAATAAAGAAAATACAACAAGTAAAACAATCTACATAAAAAGGAAGCACGCACAACACCTAATCAGAAGAGTGGGCCCAACTCCTTGTTCAGGGCTGTGGTTAACTCAAATATTGAGAAAAATATCAGAAGGCTGGAAATTTCATTAACAAGATTTCCACTATTACAAGGCTCAATTCTTACATCAGCTAGCTCCGTCCTCTCTGAATTGTGTCTTTTAAATATAAAAACATCCAAAGGAAGCTTGTAACAAACTGATTTCAATATTCAAGATGAGGTCTGAGAGATCTGTCCATCATCATTCAACTGGAACAAGTCAAATTTGGTTATTAAAATTTGGGAAATTCTGGAAAACGGACGCAACAGCAAATCTGCAAATATTTCCTTCGAAGAACCTTGATTTTCTCCCAATACAAACCTAATTTCTGAAAACTGCTCAATGGAAAACTGATTTCATCTGTTTTGAAGAAAATCCATGCCTCAAATTTTCAAGATTCACTTTCATTTGCCAAAAACGTCCAATGCAAAACTGTCGCTTCTTATGCTAGCAAATTCCTGAGTTGGAATATCTAATTATCTGTTGAAGACCAAATCTGTAATTTGAAAGAGATCTTGGAGCCTAAAATCATGAGTGAGGTTATAACAAATGAATAAACCAAATTCATGCATAATAATCATTAATTATTAAAAATAAATGAGATCAGATATTATTTATCCGCAAGAGCATAAATGATTATGAAATGGAATTATATAATAAATTATGGTAAATAATGTGGTAAAAGAATAGTGGAAATAGATGAAATGAATGTTAAGAAGTAGTAATAATAATGATAAATTAAGAGCCCAACAAAAAGCAATAATGATAGTGTGTAATTTTTACAAATACTTAAAAGTGATATAAGTTAAATGATATTTTGTAGAAGATTTATAATAATTCCATAATAATAAAAAACTCGTCTTAGTGCGTATATTATATTCTAAAAATATATTTTAAAAATTTGTTAGATTGGACTTTTTTTCGGTCACTGTAAGTATTGAGTTATCTTTTCAAAACTTTCACTTATTCTATATTTTATAATATTTAGATAATTAATAATCCTTTTATATATGTAAATATTTTTTTAATTAAAATTAATTAAAAATAAATTAATAAAATGATATATATATATATATATATATTATATAAAAGTCAATATAAAATTTATAGATATATTGAAATATATGAGAGACTCTGCTTCATAAACGAATGTTAAGGATGATCTATTTCTAATTTTCTGTATTAAAATATTTAATATTAGAATTTCTATTAGTGATCTATGATTATTTTGGTCATTTTATTGAAAAGATTGTGTTTGTGCTCATAATGAGTGACAATAAAGATGAATGGGTCATTAATTAATGTTTTTATATTTAATACATATATGATAGAAACTATTAATTTATTTAAATTAATTTTATAATTAAATAAATAACAATTAATATAATATATTTTAAATGTAATCATATATTTCTTTTTAAAAAAACCTTTCTTAACGATAATTTGTTTTTCAAACTTTAAAATAAAATATTTCATAATTAGAATTTTTATTAAAATGATTCATGATAATTTGTATTCATTATAATTCACCCTCCATGAAGTACATTGAAAAAATTAAACATAAGAATTTGTTGACATTAAAATCAAAAAATTGGCAAAGATCTTTGCTTTAGTTGTCACATACACCTCCATTAGGTCAATTGTTTCTCTTACTACTTTGTTGGGATGGAAATTGAACCAAATGGATGTGAAGACTGCTTTCCTCAATGGTGTAGTTGAGGAAGAGGTGTACATAGAGGAGATGGTTTTTTTAATTTACATAGTGGGTTTAAAATGTTAACCATTTACCTATGGTGGTTGGGGCTGATTAACCAATCCAATGGCTTATATCTACAGTAGAATAGGTAGAAGGATATGCATCTCTTGATGGCACATTCAAAAAAGTTATGGAAAAAAAGAGGTTTTTTAGCTATGCACCGCTCATGACAAATCTTGTTGATGCAAAACCTTCCACATATGAAAAAGTAGCTAGTCAACAAGTGTGGAAGGAAGCAATGAATGAAGAGTATCAATCTATTATGAAGAATCATGCATGGGATATTTTTCCAAGGAAAGAGTTGCGAGTAGAGGGTATCTTGTTTAAGGAACAAGGGGAAAGACTCAAAGTATATACAAAAGCCATATATTGATTCTGTATATGTCCATATTTTGTATATGTACACACACACATTCACAGACACACACACATAGATGAAAGATTGAATATAGAAAACATGACTTATATATATGTGTAGCTTTTGTATATGCAAAACTTATATATATGCACATAGATATGGAAGTGTGGATATATAGGAATCACATATACTCCTTACGTGTTTTAATAAATATTGATGGTTGAAACTTTTGGGTTATGGCAAGCCATTTACTAGGTTTCATTGCAATGAAAAACTTGTTATAGAAGAAAAAAATGGAGATGTTGGAATGCTAGGGTGCAACTATGGCTTGAGTTGGGTTAGAAAATATTAAGAGAATATCATGAAAGGGAAACAGTGGGTCAAATGGATTCTTAAATCATGCTCAAGCTATTCTTATGAATAAGTTAGGTTTTTGCTTTGCTTGCATGAGATGGATGACATGATAGAAGTGCAAAGTTGTGTGGGCCAGGGTCAAATAATAATATTATGACACAATCTCCAAGATCAAACAAATATACTCAACTTTCTTTTTCTTAGTTAGCAAATGAATAAAAGAGGATATTTCATGAAATAGAATTAATCGTTGGGTAACTAACTATGGTAAAATGACCATAAATAGATGAAATGATTTGTGAATACACATAAGAATTACCTCACTCCGTTTGAGCTAAAGATATAGTGATTGCGAGGGGAAAGCTGAAGTGAAATGCCTCATCATTGTGGTGATTTTAATCCAAAAAGAAGATGGCGAGATGGTGTGAGGAATGGAGAGGGATACCCACCTATTTTAAATATTTTCAGTATGCTTTCGCTTTAATTATTTTGATTGTTTTGTTAATAAAAATGGGCTTTCACCTTTTGTTAACTTGAAGTGACTTGAGAAATGTCAACAAAATGCTTTGAAGGAAAGAGGCAAGCTAAAATTTGACTTTTTGTTGCATGATTGAGCTTTAAAGTAATATTGTAGTAGTCCATTAAGGCTCAATGATGTCTATAGGGAGGGAATATATGCTTAAAATGAGTTCAAGAGAGAGAAAAAGTCACTATAGTGCTCCAGTAAGGTTCATTTAGGCATTATGTAGTCCAAATCATTAATGTTGTGCTAAGGAGGCTCAATATAGGGAGATAGTTGGCTTGAAACAACAATTAAAAGTCTATATCACTACCCAAAATGTTATAGGAGCATTATGATGGAGGCTTAGAGCCCAAGAGAGAGCCACATCAAGCTTGGAATATCAAAATTCAAGATGCATGACCAATTATGAGGATATATCACTCCCTATAGGGTTTAATGGACATTATAGCACTAGCTAAAAGGTCAAGGGAGCACCAGAATAACCCAGGAAGACTAAAAAATGGAAGAAGACTAAATTTAAAACATCTCTCTAAGGGTTACCTCATTGCAATGAAGAACTGCAAAGTATTTTTGTACCACAAGATTAGGGAGCTAGGGCTCCATAAAACTTCTAGATTGGTCATCATAACTTAATTAGGTTCACAAGTCTTCCTCTATTACAACAGGTTAGGAGGGATGATTGTAGTTCATGTGTTGGATATGTTTGGCAAAGTGATATTTGCATTGATTGGAATAAGTCGGCCCCTCAATTGGCTCCAATTACAAGGAACTAAGAGGAGTTGAGGGGGTTGTTGGTTCCGCTACAACATAGCTATTAATAGAATAAATTAAACATATTTGATCAACTAAAGTTTTAACTATACATTTATGATCATGGATTGATTTCAGATAGAGTGTTTATGTTACATGATTTCAAAACTATAAATAGTGGTGTGGGAATTTGTGCATATGTTACTATATGAACATGTAATATCAAAAAAATCAAATGAAAAAAATGGATCACATGATGAGAATTAGTTTATAATTATGAAATTTATATATTACTCATTAGGGGAATTTTGAGGTCTAAAATGGGCCTCCTAAAAAAATTATAAGTTAATATTGGAAATAATAAAATAAGATTAGATCACATCATCAAATTTTAGAGGGAAAAAAGAAAAAAACTACTTTTTCAACTTATATCCTTATGGGTTTAGTCGAATTTCGAGTGGAAACACATGTTGGATGCAAAATTTGATTCCTCATCCAAGGAGTACTGTGTTGCATACTTTCTATGGACTCTACTACATGAAAAATTAGAAATACATGAAAAACATGATGGTAATTACATTTTTCATGCATTTCTCAATTTTTTTGTAATAGGGTCCATCAAAAGTATGCAACATGGGCACTCCATGGATGAGGAATTATATTTTGCATCCAACGAGTACTCCCACTCAAAATTAGGATAAAGCCTTAGGGAGATAAGTTTAAAATACAAGTTGAAATAGTAGTTTTATTATTTTTTAAACTTTTTACTTTTTTACTCCGAAAATGGTGAATCATCCACCATGTTTGAAATCACCATCTTGAATCCTATTGGTTCTTATAGAGTTTATTTGGGTTGTACATTTTTCTTAGGAGGCCCATTCTAGACCTCAAAATTCCCTTAATGACTTAGTTTAAATAATCAAATAACTTTGGCCTTGCCTCTGTGTTAACCAAAACGGCTATACATTATTATAATATTAGAGTTCTTTCCTTTCTGTTGGAAAAATGGTTAGACATTATCCGTCTGTATTGGAACACATGTAGATTTCTTCTACAACCCTTTAATATGTTCTTGTGGAGGTAGGAATTGAATAGAAATATGTTAGTAAATGGAAAATAACCATAATGAATAATTTTTAGTATCCATTTGAAAGAGTATATACACTTGTTAATGGAAAAATGAACTACATAAGAGGTGGATAGACATGTGAAGAGATAAATAGAGCATATAAGATCTTGAACAAGTAATAGATTTACATAGCCAAAAAAATGTTTTGTAAATGATATCTAACACATATTTCCTTGAAAAAGGAAGACTTTTCTAGGTTTCTGCCGTACTTCTAGTCCCAATTAATTATTGGTTAACCCAATATCCTTCATTTTGAACTCAAAATCTAATTTCTTCATGCACTTAATGATAAGAGGCCGAACACCTGATAGAAACAAATAATAAATATATAACAACAATATCATAGGTACATTCTTCACAACCTTAAAACAAAGGTTTAGATGGACACCACTCTTGCTAAATCCTGGTCTTGTCAAATGGTTGTCAATACAAGCATACCAAGATCTAGGAACTTGCTTGAGTCCATACAAGGCCTTCTTCAACCTATAGACATGGGAATACTTTCCATGCACCTTAAAGCCTTAAGGTTGCTCTATGTATAACTCTTCCTCAATTATACCATTGTGGAAAGCAGTCTTCACATCCATATGGTACAATTTCCATCCCAATGATGTAGTAAGAGAAGCAATGGACCTACTGGAGGTGTACTTGACAACTGGAGAAAATATCTCATCCTAGTCTTCCACCTCCTTCTAGGAGAACACTCTAGACACAATATATGTCATTTATTTGTCAATACTACCATCTACAACATGCTTGATCTTCTATATCTCTTTAGAGGTCGCAACTAACTTCCCTTAGGGCCTTGAGAAAATCTCCCAGGCCCCGTTCCTCATAATAGATTGGTACTCTTCATTCATCACTTCCTTCCACACTTGCTAGCTAGCTCCTTCTTCACAAGTGGAAGGTTCTGCATTAATAATATTTTTCATGAGCATTGCATAGCTAGAAAACCTTTGTATCTCTTCCTAATCTATTATTTCCTCATTTTCCATATGTTCTTCATCCTACCTCCATATGTTGCCATGCCATGTGGACAATTTATTTTTGGAAGAAGGGTAGGTAGACGAGGGTGCTTCTTTCTCTCTTAGTAAAATGAGAGCCTTGTCACTTCCACCTCTCAGCTTTGTGCTCTAGCTCAAGCTTGAGAGTCCATGTCTTGTTACCAAGAATTCATCAAATGTGTGGATGCGAAGGTGTGCTACGAAAGGTGGTGCACCCTTGATCATAGAAAATTTTTGGTGTGAATCTTAGCCCATGGGCGAAATTTAAAGGGTTTTATATTTTAGAGGGGATTTTCTTTATATTACACCCTTTTTCTATAGTTAACCCAAAAATTATTTAAGAAATCAATAAATATTATATTTTGTGACCAATATTATGAAAAATGACCCAATAAAATGTGTTTTCGCCTATACAAATTTCTTTCCAATCTTGATTTGCCTCATTTTAAGAGGGATTTGCTTCAAGTTGTCCCTAATTTCTAGGAATGACACTGCTTAGGGGATATTCTGCCCTCTACCATTCTTGGAAATAGAGGTCATGGTTGAACTCGCCCCATATTTTAACAACCTGCTACTTTTCCCTTCGTGAAAGCCTCTGTTGTGGAAATTCGTTTTGGGTTCCCTTAGCATGCCCTATTCTACTAATTGAACTCTTTGGATTGGGCTTGTCCTTAATTGGCATATAACAAAATGTTTTTAGTCGTATTTTGTGTACATAACTGTATCAATTCATTGGGTATTACAGATTCACAGATCTCTTGTGACCCACATTCCATGGACTATTACGGTAATGCAAATTTCAGTCATAATGTGCCGCAAGGCTATTATTGATTTATTTTTGGAATGAAAGTGAAATGGTAATCACACTGAGCCATTTCTTTGCAGTTTAAGACCTCTCGTGGCCTGGTTGGGCATTTTTGAAATGTTAAGCTAGAATCTAGCCACCTACTTTGGATAGAAAGGAGTGACGCAGTGTGGATAGTTTGAACTTTCTATATGCTCATAGTTTGAATTTTTAATATTATGACCAAGTAGAAAGGGTTATTGTAGATAGAAAATGAGTATAAAAATGAATAAATGGAGTATGGCTTTGCTAGAGTGAAATATATCAATTGGGTTGCTCAGATGGTTGTGGTAATGGATAAGGTTGTAACCTAGGTTATGTGCAAACAAGATGATGCAATAGACCATGTGGTAAGCTACATTATTAATACCCACTTATATGTTTATATCATAATATCTTCATCTAGGCACTTGGTGGCCCCTATCCCTCGATGAACTTGTCAAATTGTATTATTATATGAAAATGTTCCAGTAGTTAAATCAATAGTGATCTTTGGGATGAACTTTTGTGTTATGTGCAGCATGCTTAGAACAGAGCAAAAAATTCTTCTACACAGAGATCTCCTTTTGATACCTGTTTTGGTTTCACCCCAAGGTCTCCTTTGGATTTTAAATTTGGTAAAGATACCATAGTTGATGGACAGGGCAACTAGGTTCATTGAACAGATCCAAGGGATCCACCAGGCAGTACAGGAATAGCTGGAAAAGAGCCAAACCAAATACAAGGCAAGACATGACAAGCATTGTATGGAGCATAGTTTTCAAGTTGGTGACCAAGTCTGGCTGTATATCAGCAAGGACAGGATGCAAGGTGAAGGTAAAAAGCTAAAGCCTATCAAGTATGGACTCTTCAAGATACTTGAGAGGATTGGTGAAAATGCTTTTCGCCTTGATCTACTAGCTTACATGCACATCTACTCAGTCGTAAATGCAGATTGCTTGAGATTGTTTGAACCCTCTCTAATTTAGGATCCCGAAGAACATAGTCAATTGCCTTCTATTGATGACCTGCTACCTGAATATCTTAATGAATTGTAGGAAGACAAGGTTCTGGACAAGAAGGTGAGGATGACGTGCGGAGAAGATGTTGAGTACCTCAGAGTGGGGCTCAAGGGTTCAAAGCTGAGCAGTGCAAAGTGGATAGGGATTGGACAAGTGAGACAATTGTACCCTCACTTAGTTGATGCTTGAAAACCAAATTTTGGTGGTGCAAAAGCTTTTTCAGTGGGAAGGTCATGATCCGAATTGGATCCATGAAGATTATCAAAGAACCATGATTGTATTAAAACATGATAGACTTCAAATTTATGATCACAGAGTGATCACGAAGACCTATGGATAGTGGAAGATTGTAGGAAGCAAGGAAAAACGAGGACCTCAGTCAAAGAGCGCTAACCGAGGCCCATGGACTCTATGCAGGAGGCAAAAATGGCACTTAGGAAGCTCGGATTGGGAAACGAAGGCCATTTTTGATGCACAATTAGTGCTCGCGCATTGCTTGGAAAAATCCCTCGAGAAGGAAAGGCCCCGAGCACTTGGTCACATGGGAAACCGGGGAATCGTGGGGAAAGTGCTAAGGCGAAAGGCGAGACCCATGCTCCAAAACTAGGGGTATATTAGGGGTACACTTGGGCAGTAAGCGGATTTGGCCAAAAATGAGTGATTCCACTCAGTGCACGATGCATGCCCGACAGATGAGAGAGAAAACCACTACTCATCTCACACTAATGGTCGAGCGAGTCAACCATGCAAAATGAGCGAATAACGTCAGATCTGGGGGCTCCAGATCTAATGACAGAGATTGCGCCCGATGGAGAAACATAATTTGACAGTGGAATTAAGCCACGACATAAAGAATTTTGAAGTCCGATTTGATCGCTGAGTTTGTCGATGAGTCATTCCATAGTGTAACTGGATTATCGAACTGTCGAGACAGAGCTGGCGTAGTTCGCAAGAGGACAAGTGGCCACTCCCTATAAGCCATTGATGATATCACAGAGACAGGGAACTCCAAATGAACAACATCAGCTGAACCGAAGGGGCAGAAGAGGAATTGAAAAATCAAGGATGGATTGGCTTTAAGCCATGAATGGACAGAGAACAAAAAAGGATGAAGAAGAGGGAAGAAGAGAACGAAGACAGAGAAAATGGGAGCAAAGAAGAGACAGTGAAGCAAAAAGCAAAAAGCAGAGAGCAGAGCTGACCTAAGGCAGCATTGAGCAGACAAAAAGCTTGAGAGGTTCAAGCAATCCCTGAGAGGATCTATCGGGAATTGAGCACCACATTGGGCTTCTCCCATTAAAGATCAAAGAGGTCAAGATCTAGTAAGGAAAAGAGTCTGTGTACTCTAGTGGCTTGGGGAATCCAAGAACCACCCTACCAAGCATCATCTGTTTTAGGAGACTCTAATTGAGCTCCTCACTGTAAAACTCTGCTTTAAAGACACAATAAAAGTAGGCCACCACAGAAAGTTGGACCGAAGACGTGGCCCTGGAGAATAGGGTGAACTCATTATTAAATCTGTTATGTTCTTGCATTTTCTTACTGTGTTCCTCTTACTATTTTCCATTCTTCCAATGTCGGTGTATTTTGCAATCTGATCGATCCATTGCCTAAAATAAGATAGACACACACCAGCACATGAGTCTGTAATACCTTCATTCAATAATTCTTTAATTGAGATCACTCAAGGGTGATTTTCAGATCAATCGGAGAGCTACTCCTTTTAGAGTAAGAGGAATCACTTTCAACCTTTGATCATTAGTACAATAATCATATCCTCTACAAAGTACTTCAAACTCAAATAAGAATGTATCTGGGTCTGCATTATCCAAACCATGAAAATTTGGTAGAGAAGATGGAGGAATTATGTGCATTTGTGTCACTCCTCCTAGATCATTGATAGGGAATTCAAAAGTAACAATGTAAGCCATTTCTTACCATAATAGAAGATGTTCTTCATGTGCCGCTTTGAGGTTCCTCCTTCTGATATTCCTGTCAATTTGTTAGTGGAATAGCTGGTGCTTACATCACCACTTTGTGTGAAATGATAAGATTTCTTCAAATTTCTACCTTTTTCTTCTTAGTTATTCAAAAAAAACAATTTGAAAGGAAATCTAAAGTTCAAGACTTGGAGCAGGGTAGTCATATGGTCCTATATGTATTGTTATACATTGTCTAACTATGATACAACCTATAATACCATCCTCATGGTATCACCTGCATGACATAAACTTTATCCGCATATTTTTCCACCATGTTAGTATCATACCAACATTCATTTATCACGGTTCATCTATGTAATTAAGAAAGGATCATGTCATGTGTAAATCAATTTCATATGTCATGTAACAGTATCATAACAGTCATCGTGCACAATATAATTCAATCATACCCATAACTTTCAGTTTTGGGATTAAATTTGTCACCTGTACCATGTTTTAACAACAATGAAATGTACCATAAGGGAGACTATTGACTATGATACTCAGTCTATCATATATATTTTAAGTCTCATGATCCTTAGAACAAATTGGGTTACTTCTTAACAAGTATTCCACACTTAAACAAATTATGTCATAGTATTGACCATTTTCCCTTTTTATACCTCTACACCTTGTTGGTCATGCATACTTTAGTGTAGGTATGACCTCATTCAATAAACAATATGCATCTGAATACATCTCCCATATAGACGTTATAAGTGAAATCTATACTATTCATCACTTCACACCTTTTAAATTTTTTATGCGAGGTGTGACCCAAGGGTATTTGCATGTTAGTGCCTTAAATCACCCTTAAATCAAGAGATCACTTATGAATTCATGGTTTATGCAACAATGATTAGGCCACCCTGAATTTTTCAAATGCTTCAACCCCATCATGTTCAATTTCTAAGTATACCTTACTTGGTTATAAAGATGTTGATCATTATTAATGCATGATGCCTTTTTTAATACATATACAATATATTGTATTACATCTCTATACCCACATCACAATCTCATCCCTTGCATTGATATGTTCTTTATGCCTCTTTCATATCTAGGTTAAGACATTAACCTACTTAACTAGAATCCCTCAGGTTCTAACCCATGCATGCTTATTTGCATAATGTCCTGATAAGGTTTTGTTTCGTCAAACAATGCGTAATTGGATCATTTTATTACTAAAATATTTCATCTATTGAAAAACCATATCCAAAGTAATTTACATCATTACTTTGCATGTGAGCTTATCAACACAACCACATTAAATTTGAAAAACAACTTTAAGGTATTTAGTCTTACAAAAGACTTGTCTTTCACATCATCTATCCCTACTTGGGATCTTTTAAGCGTAACTTAATTTCCTTAAGTTATGTTCTTAAGAAGAAACCATACAAATCATCATTTGATTTTGAGTATGATTAGAATGAGGTGATGATATTACTAATTTACTTCAATGAATTTCTATTGTATTATCCTTTCCCTTGCATAACATCCATACCATCTCAGAACAAATATGAGTAAATTGTTGACCATATTCACTAACTAATCATACCATTAACATAGGTGTAATGATTAAATCTCCACTTTTCCTTTATACATAGGCATCCATTTAGAGGTTTTTTTAATGATTTTGAAGATAGACATAGTTTACTATTTGACCTCAATTACACCACATATGAAATAATATCCATGCAGCTCATTGCATCCCCACAATGAGTTCTATAATATATACATGCTTGGGCTGATATATGCCATAGTAAATATGTAAAGTATGCATGACTATGTTAAGATTCATGCTGGAAAAAGAAATTGAAGGTTATTAATCTTACTGGATGGAAAAATCTTATAACCAAAAATGTTATAGCATGCAATATGAAGTAATTGCCTTAAAAGTAATGTTGTTCGATTTTGTTAAAATTAATAAAAAGTAATGTATATGGGTGGAAGATATCATTACTTCAATGGCATACTTATTTTGCCTTCATGAATGCAAGAATCATAATTCTCATAAAACTAGATGATAATTCTGATCAGATATTAAACTATGGCCATCATGCTATAAAAATAACTTATAAATGGTATAATTGCTATGAAAGTATTATACCAAGGTGAAGGATGGTGAGAGCAAGTTATAGTATAAGACTATATAATTGTACAAATTGTGGTCAAATTAATCCTTTGATTAATGCATCTGCTTACAATGTGGTTTGTTCTTCGATTGGAAGAAAGTATGGTTAAAGGGAAAATTTAACCTAAACTGATTTCCAGGACATGTGCATCTTTTGAAGGATATGTATAGTATCCTTGAGTGAAAACCATAGTAATTGGTGAAGTAGAATAAATGATATTTAACAATCTATTTTAGATTCTATCATAAATTGTGGTACATGACATCTCGAAAAGATTTATACATCACATAAAAAAATAAATTAATTAATTACATAGATGAACCATGAACATGAATGTTGGTATGATACTAATATGATGGAAAAATATGTGGAAATTGTATGTCATGCAGGTGATACCATGAGGCTGGTATTATAGCTTGTACCACAATTGGACTATGTACAGAAGTACATGGGACCATATGAGTACATATGCTACAATTTGTAAAATGAAATGCATATTGGTGTGTACATACTTTGTGTGCAGGGGATGCAATAGTCATTGGAGGGATGTGTGGCCATGCAATAGTGATTGGGTTGATGCCTGGCCAAAGAGACTGCAAGAAGCAGGTGTTCAACAAGAACCCAAAGGTTTGAAAGAATGAAAGAAGAAGATATGCATTCTTCAGATAAAATAAATGATAAGAAATATATTAATGAGTTCTATAATATATACTAATATACATTATGAGGTACATCATGGGAATAATTACTCTGTTAACATATCCCGCGTTACTATAAAAGTCGTCTTTGGAATCATGTTGGAGGTGCCACTAGGCTCACACAAATAATGTAAAAAGATTTGCATTCTTTTGATTTGGCACTGGTGAATTAGTTGCTGACATTCTTACTGTGCCTTTGGAAGTATTGGTCAAAGTAATGTGCTAAAATTTATGAGTTTTAAAGAGAACAGGGAAGTACCATGGTTATCTTCCTAATAACAAATTAATAGTTAACATGTTGATTAGCTTGAAAAGGTTGGACCTTAGTGGAGTGCTTAAATCTGATTATATGTGGGGAAGTTTTAAAACTAAGTTATTGATGAATGCCTTGGGAGCACTAAAAAAGAACAAAAAAAAAAAACCAAAAAAAAACAACACTCTGTGCCATAATGTACAAATGATTTTAAAATAACCATGAAGCACCATGTTTTAATTAAATATGCTTATGGTATTAAAGGATTGAATTATTGATTTGTTGGTTTAGAATGTGTGATGATTTCCATGAGTGAAAGATGACAATTGAGACAATTACGGAGTCTCACATGTAATATTATTAACATTTCACCCATTACTGCTATCATATTGACTCTTTAGCAAATAGGTTCTGAATATAAGTAATGATCAAATGATGCTTACAGTGGAGCCTATTTGGTATATAGTTACAAGAAGTTGTTTTGGTACGTTTACATGCATAAACATTGTTAAGTAAAGAAGTAACATATTATTAAGGTTAATAAGTTACCTTTATTGAGTCTTTTTCTTAGATAAGGAGATTAAAATTTTATCATATATTGTGAAAGTTTCACAACTTAAGCTATAGTTGAGCATTCCTATGAGGACACGGTGACTATATGTCATGATTGGAAAGTAACGATTGCATATATGTATAGAGAATAATTAAACAATTGGTAATAATAATAAGGCAAGGCCATCATATTAATGCATACTAAATCTTGATAACAAATACTACATGTACAAAAATAAATGAGTACTTATGAACACAACTACATGGATTCCTTGCATATATAACTCATTGTGGGGGTGAAATGAGCTACATGGATATGCTTGTATATGTGGTGTCATTGAGGTTAAGTAGTAAATTCTGTTTATCCTCAAAATCATTAAACAAAGCTTTAAATGGATGCCTATGTATAAAGGCAATGGCGAGATTTAATCATTACATCTACGTCAATATGGTCAACATTCTACTCATATTTGTTTTGAGATGGCATGGATGCTATGCAAGGGAAAAGGGTAATATAATACAAATTCATTGAGGTAAACTAGTAATATCACTACCTAATTCTAATCAAATGATGGGTTGTATGGTTTCTAGTTAAGAACATAACTTAAGGAAATTAAGCTATGCTTGAAAGATCCCAAGAAGGGATAGAGGATGTGAAAAACAAGTCCTTTATAAGACTAAATACCTTAAAGTTGTCTTTCAAATTTAATGTGGTTGTGTTGATTAGCTCGCATGCAAAGTAATGATGTAAATTAATTTGTATATGGTTTTTCAATAGATGAATTGTTTTAGTAAGAAAATGTTCCAATTACATTGTTTGAGGAAACAAAACCTTATGAGGACATTGTGTAGAAGTAAATAAGAATGCATACATTGGAACTCGAGGGATTCTAGTTAAGTAATGTAATAAATTAACTTAGATATGGAAGAGACATAAAGTACATATCAACTCGTGGAAAGATATGATCTGTGTGGATGCATGTGTTGTCTACATTAAAAATTACTAGAGGAAAACTTGGGCAAAATTTGTAGTATGAATGATGAAGATAAATTAGAAAGTTTTTACCCTCTAGAACAAACCATAACATGTACCGATGGAGGAACTATGTGGAAAACTATATTAGGTAAGCGATCTAAATAAGGATTGGTGAATAAAAACAAATCTCACCTAAAACATGAAAGGAGGATTAAATAACAGAGGAAGTCCATGGTTGTAACTAGACTTAATTGTTACATATAATACCTATGCCTTGTCATGGATAGTTTTACATGTCGTTACCATAGTGTGCTTAAGTAGTTATTAAAATAAACATGTTGAAGAGGAACATTGTTAATATCCCCGCATATTAATGAGTTATATAAATTTACTATGCAAGCACATGTGTGTGCAATATTATAGGATTGTAAGAACAATGCATTTTTAAAATGGTTAATGGTGGGATGGTCTTGATATTAGACATCTGTGTAAGAAAGAGTCTTGAGTGTAAATCAATCTATCTATGCATATGCTGTTGTATGCCAATACTAAACAAGAAAAGTATGCATGACTATGTGAAAAGTCAGATTGGACTATAAAAATAACTGATTAATGGAATAATCTCTATAAAAGTATTATACCAAAGTAAAGGATGGTGAGAGCATGTTATAGTGTAAAGACTATATAATTGTACAAATTTTGGTCAAATTAATCCTTTTATTAATGCATTTTCTTACAATGTCACTTGCTCTTCAATTGGAAGAAAGTATGGTTAAAGGGGAAATTTAACCTAAACTGATTTCCATGACATGTGTGTCTTTTGAAGGATATGTATAGTATCCTTGAGTGAAAACCATAGTAATTGGTGAAGTAGCACAAATGGTATGGACCCCTCGGTCAATTAAATTATATTTAACAATCTATTTTCGATTCATATCATAAATTATGGTACATGACATCTCAAATTTATTTATACATGAAATAAAAAAATAAAATAATTAATTACATAGATGAATGATCAACATGAATGTTGGTATGATACTAACATGATGGAAAAATATGTCGAAAGTTTATGTCATACAGGTGATAACATGAGGATGATATTATAGGCTGTACCACAACTGGACTATGTACAAAAGTACATGGGACCATATGACTACATATGCTACAGTTGTAATATGAAATGCAATTGGTGTGTATAGCATACCTTGTGTGCAGGGTATGCAATAGTCATTGGATGGATGCATGGCCAGGTAATAGTCATTGGGTGGATTTATGGCCAGGTAAACAACCTAGGGATTACCCAGAAGAAGGAAAGTAAGTTTGGTATAAGTAACTATGGTGAATCGTAGTTTGACATACATACAATTTCAATAAATATATGTACATGAAATGTGAAATAATCTGTTATAACTTTATAGGCATATTAATGTGGAAAATATGCTAACTAATATATTGTATGCAAAGGGACTATAAAAAGCGGGTCGTCGACAAGAACACAAAGGCTTGAAGGATGCAAGTAGAGGACATGCATTCTTTAGATAAAATAAATGATAAGCAGTAGTTGCTTTAGTAATAACAAATTATGATATTTATCATAGTTAAAATTTGCGTCGATAAATTATCACAAATGGTTTGGAAAAAAATGTGTCACGGGTAGGTATGGAAGGAGAGATGTTGGGAGCACTCCTTGAGACCTATGTAGCTATGGAAGGAGAGATGCTAGGAGCACTCCTTGTGGCAGATGTACATTAGAAAATTTGCATCAGATGGCAGAGCCATGAAAGTTCTTTATTTAGAAACCAGCTACCTGTGAATGAGGATATGATGCAGTGATACACCAAGGACAGTGAAAAATTTAAGGGGGGGAGTATGTAACAACACTACCTTGTGTACTACATTTGTAAACATAAGCTAATTTAAAGCTAGGTGTGATATCCTCCCTGGTGTGTTAAATGTTGTGAACCTAAGCTGAGGGAAGCTAGGTTTGACACCCTCCTTTGTGGGTTATACTATTCTACACCTAAGCTGAGGAAAGCTAGGCGATATATAATATAAAAAGCAATGTATTATTAAATAAATAAAATAAATCACTTGGAGGGTGAAGCACCAAGAGAGAGAAGATGCTTTCCAAATCCCATGAGGAATGGGCTAGAGATGAATCTTTCATGATAAGCTTCTAGCTGTGATTCTTGATAAGCTTCGATGGATTGGATATCCATCAAATGGATGGGAGATAAATATCCATCGAACATAAAAGCTTTGTGGGAGATAAAGGAAAGCTTTTATGTGGAAAAGTGTCATGGGAGATAAAGAGGGGATTTTCCAGATAAGACCTAGGCAAACGAAAAAATACATAAAGCGGGACATCGCTAATGGTAACTAAATCATGAAAGAGGGTATTAAATACCTAGTGCATTGGTCAATTAAGGACTATTGATCCTTAGCAAGATCTTTGGATCGGGGGGAATCATAGATGATTCATGGTTGGGTGGTGGTGCTCCTCTCTTCAAGTGAGGTTTAGTTGGTGCCAGTTCTGTGGAATGTTTAGTATGGAATTTCTTACTCTCTTTCTCTTGTTTAGTTTCATATGATTATGCAAATATTGTATTAAATGTTTCACTATGGAAATGCTGCATGAATTACTTATGCTTATGTACTAGTAAATTTAATTGTACTTTCCTCTATTTCAATGAAATTCACTAACATGATGTGGGTTTTATAGTCCTTACTTACTATGAGTTAAATCATTTAGCTGAGATAAGTTGATGGTTGTTTTCTTATCTCTTATAGTTGGAATGGGTAAATGATTCACCTCAGGAGCTTAAAAGTTGTGTTGAATAATAAAATAGTATTGGCTATGCGCCAGGTGAGCTATATCAATAATCTTCTTCATAAGCATGTTAGATGTAATACTCCAAGTAATATATTATGCTCTCACTTTGGTATTGGATGGGGAATTGTGCAAATATTTTGTCATGCACATGTTGGACAATACAGAAGTAGCTTTCATTGATGCATAAAGACAATAAAGATTTTGTGAGAATTGCATGTAATGAAAGTATGTGATTTCACACCAAGGGTATATGACTCCACCTTGATCTTTAATTTCAGTTATGATTGTTGGTCACTAAATTCATGGCGGCTGAGAACTCTTACCTATAACTAAGAAAAAAAATTAAAATTTTGAGGGGTCTAAAGGTTGTTTCTCCTAGGTAGGCTAAAGAGGTTCGTTACAATATCCATGTTTAAATAATGCATCATTGATAGATAAATTAATTCCATCATAAAAAGTCCATTTGGTCTACTAAATAAAATCATTCAGACTCTTTTCTAATTTGTAACATATTGTTTCATTATATAGTGTGTTGTACAAGAAACATTGTCTTCATGTGTTCGCACCTAATACATGTTATGTGTCAAAGTCAAACATTAAGAAGACAAATTATATTGTAGTACTTGGTTCACATTGAATTTTATTAATTTTTTAAATAGGTTTATTTCAATTTTTTACATATATATGTACATATAGTTGCACTATACATTAAATTGATTATTTAGAAATGAGAAAAAGTGTGCGGGTAGATTTCACCACTGCTTTGAATTACGTTTACATGGAACTCAATATGCTTTGGTTGCTAACTTATCAAAAGATGGAATCTAGAGTTTAGGACTTTAGGAAAGATTATTATGCTTGAGTTTAGAAATGGTTTTTTTGTGAACATTTTTTTCTTGGATTAATTTATATGTATTATATGTATTATATGTATTATATGTAATATGTTGAGTCATCTAATATACACACACCAATAGTAGGCCATCATAGTGCAAGAGGGTCTATTATATGCAGTTGGGCTTGTGATCGATCACCCGGCCCACTAAGTGTTCGTGTTCCGGTAGTAGATCCTATCTCCGACGCTAGTAAAAGTATCAGAGGTAGTGTTTCTGTCTCTATTAATGACCATACTTATACGTCTAGTGGACGATATTTCCCCATTTCAAGCACACCTCTTGCATTTTTAAATCCTCTTCAAACATTATGTGTTTATTGTCGAGTATCAAAGAACGTATGTTTTGATGGTTATTTTAGTATCTTTTCATTAGGACTTATAAGCCATTTTGCGTCATGAACTTACAAAATGATAAAGAATTATAACGAAACATGTGAGATGAATATAGAACGCTGACAATTGTCGTTTCCATATACAGGAGGGAGGAAAAATGAAAAGTGGCCTTCCTAAAGGAAAAGACAAATATGGGTTAACTGTTGTCCATTCGACGGGAGACTGCATGCAAACCAGATCAAAACAGACCAACCCAGGAAAGGAAGCGGAGATATCAGCTCGGCGCAGAAAAGAGAAGAAGTGACTCAAGATTAACGGTTCTGCGAATCCCTCAGGATCCTTGGTCCTAAGGGATCATTGTTTTATCTATTTCTACATATAGATATCTCCGTCGTCACCCTTATATAAGGGCAACATTGTTAGCTAAAGAGGATGCTCTTATGTAATTTCTTTTAAAAGATCAAAACTGTGATCATTATGTCCTGTTAAGACTTGCTCTACTGTAATTTTACTTCATGCATTAATACAAACTTGGTTACTCTTTTATCTTTGAGCTTCGAATAACTTCAAGCGGTGTACCCCTGGAGGCTAAGGGCCCGACCCTAGAGGACACTTGCTCTTGTACCATTACACATGGTTTCTGTGTGGTTTGCTTATCAATGTGATCTGGTAATCTGACGTGTTTTATAAAGTTTATGTCACATGCTCTGTCGTGTTTAATCCATTAATGTTCCTGAAAACAAAAGTGTTGCATTGACGCTACATCATATTACTATTCCTTTAGGTGTTGGTATAATACGTTTGGTTTCTACAGGATATTGTTGTTCCATTACAGAGTTTTTGTGTTATGCGATTGTGCCTTAACATTACAGAATTCATCTTGGAAGCTTTGATTCTATATGATTATTGGATTCTTGAATATTATTGTTTCATCTTGAGATGCAATCGTACGCTTTCTAATTAGAGTGACAACTGAATCAGATTGAGCATGTTGTGTTTATATGATTTTCATTGTTGTTCCATCATGTATCCATAGGCAGTGTTGCTCCATTTGTGTGTACATCTTTTAGAATGAAGGATTGATGTTTGGTTATGACTAGTGCACGTGATTTAATAGATTCACAGCTTGTTAGACTTAGTTACTGCTCTATTCCTTGAATTGATGTTCCATTTCTAAATTGCTATTCCATTTCTAAATTGTTGTTCCATTTCAGAATTGTTATTCTATTTTAAGATTGTTGTTCCATTTCATTGCTGTTCGATTTATCTGCTGTTCCATTTCTTGATATTTTTTATTTTGGTGTGAAGGACGATCTCAGGCTGTAGTGAGCATTAGCATCTGTTGCCCGACTCCCAGACCCCTGATCTGTTCTCCAATTTCTTTTCCATTAGTTTCTAAAGGGATGGGTTATTGCTACCGAACCCTTGACTGATATTTGAATGTGTGATTTAGCCTTTTGAAGTAGTTAAGTTGTAGACACACATCCATTTACTTTTGTATTTTCAAACAACTGTACTACGAGCATTACTCTGGCAAATGCTAAGCCTCAGACTGAAACACTCTTTGAAATAGAAAAACGTTCCTGGATTGACATATTAATGTGAGGTAACTAGAGGTGAAAGAGACCATTTTTATAGCTCCACATTTTGGCGCCGTTTCCCGGGAAAGAGTGTAGCCATTTGTTCTTTTTCTTAGAGTAGTGTACGAGCCTGCTAAGGAAGAATTGGGATTTGAAAACGGAAGGTAAGAACTTACGTGTGGAGCATGTAAAAGCCCTACTCCTTTGCCCGCTTTCCTACAGATTTGCTGCTGTTGCTTAAGTAGGATTTAGTAGTTAATTTGAGTGCATGACTAAGCAGAAAAAGCTAGAGAAAAATTCCAAACCTTTACCAAAGCTACAAAAAGCTAAGGGGCCGGTGACCCTTGGCCGATCAACCTTCATAGACAAAATATATAAGAAAGCCGAATCTCAGTCCCCAGTAGGACCCAGGAAAATTACTTCTAAACAACCTACTAGCTCCCTTCAGGCCAGAATTCACCATCTGTAGCCTTTGCTGAGGTGCATAGTCAAACTGACGAGCAATACTTTTAAGAAATTGAAAATTCTACTCCAGAGCTATCGCAGGAAGGGAATTTCAGTAATCTTTGTGAAGGAGGAGGAGAGACAGGGGAAACTGAGGAACCAAGATCTCCTCTTAGGACAACTTAGCCATTGAGTAGCCCAGACAAAGGAAGTGCAGCAAAAATTATTGTTGGAGAAACCCAATCTCCTCAGTCAAAAGTCTCAAATAGAGGAAGTGCTATTAAAACTATTCCTATCAAAGCCATTCCCTTTCAACCTAGGAACACCCTCCTAGATATCCCAGAAGGTTATTGGCATATATTTGACCCAATGGCTCAAAACCAGCCAAACACCCAAACTTCTACATTACAATACCCATAGTGGATTCTGCAGCAAATGCCCACATGAAAGCAATCCCTCTTCAACATATCCCTACATTCCACGGGCTTACATCAGAAGACCCGGACGCATTTTTATTTGAATTTGATGTACTATGCAGGGGATATGATTACACCACTGACCCCTAAAAACTGAAATTGTTTCCCTCTACACTAAAATGGGCTGCATTAAGATGGTTTATGGGATTAGGTGGTGGGGTTATAAATAACTGGGAACAAATGAAAGAATCTTTTCTAAAAAAATATCAGGACTATTGCAGGTCTAGAACTGAAAGATGAAATATTCCAGATGATAGCTGCACCAAACCAAACATTAGAAGAGTATGTGGAATGTTTCCAGTATAATCTACGAAGATCTCCCTATGCATCACTGCCTTTACCTGACAATGTGTTGAAAACAACATTAATAAGGGGCACGAAGGAATAATGGATCACAACATTAAACATTATGGGACAAGGGGATATTTATCAGGAAAGTTTTGCTGACATTATTGATTTATGTATCAGGAGCTCGAGAGGCAGCACACGAATCAAACCGGCAGAACATGATTGGTTTGTAAGAGAGAATAAAATCTCATCAGAAGGAGTAACACGTGTAGAAATTGGAAATTTATTAGAAAATTTTAAAACTGATATACTAGGGACACTTACTACACAATTGAATATTTTGCAGGCCAAGCAAGAAGCAAATGGAGGCAAAATAGAATTTGGCAATCTTCTGTCCCAGATGTAGGAAGAAACATAGCCATAAGGAGTGTCCACTAGATGCAGTCCAAACATGCGCCATCTGTACAAGGGATCACTCTACGGAAAGTTGTCCCTCACTACCTGGACTGAAAGCAATATATAAGGAAGCAGAAGAAGAGCGAGAAGCGATGTATTTGCTCAACCAGCACCGTTAGTGGCAACCATGAAAAAATGGTATGTTTCCAGACCCAACTTCTTCTTTTCAGTCTCTGTAGTATAATGCTCAACAGTATAATACGTGGTAAAGTCAATTTCAGCCCCCATTTCCAAACTGGTCACCACAGTTATTTCCTTCCGCAAACCTGTGGCTGAATCAGACAATCCAATCTGGTTGGCCGAACCATCCTTATACGCCACCATATTGGCAAAAAAACCCATACCCATCACAATGGACTCCCCCTACTTCACAAAGCTCAGCTTGGTAGACAAACTGGCAGAGACCAATGCATCAGCCAATAGGAACTATTCCTCTCCCTCAACCTACACTGCCATCTTTACAACAAAATCCCCAGTCTAATCTGAGACTGCAACTCCCAGCCCAACCCAACCCCAACCCAAACAACAGACCCGTCCAATCTCTCCAAATCCTAGAAACACCAGAAGTAGGACCCGATCTGAGGGAGTGTAATGATCTTCAGTTAAGATCTGGGCATATTATTCAAACTGAGGGAAATCAAACAGTTCGGATTGAAGATCAGTTACCCAGAGAACATCTGTCACATGAAGAGGATGTGAATAAATAGCAAACTCATAATCAATCAACCACATCCTCTCCCCCATTCCCAGAACGATTAGTCATTTCTCGACCTATACAACAACCTGATTTTGACATTCTGGGAGAATTACAAAATTTGTACATAAAAATTCCATTCCTCCAGGCCATTCAAGACATCCCGATATATGCAAAAACTATCAAAGAATTGTGCATAAAAAGACCAAGGAGGAATATAACAATTAATCCAAGACTTCAAGTAGTTGGCACTTTATATGACTTATTATCAGGAAAAGAAACACCCATTAAATACGAAGACCCAAGAAACCAATAGTAACTGTCCAAATTTATGGTCAAACCCTGCCCAATGCCTTAGTTGATCTTGGAGCGGCAATCAATATCTTAACATCCACTACTTGCCAAAAGCTAGGCATTACATCTATAGAACCCACCTCCACTTTGTTAGAATTGGCTGACCGATCTGTGGTTAGGCCAGAGGTCATACTACATTATGTCATGGTCTCGGTTGACTCCTGAGAATATCCAACCAATTTTCTAATAACAAATCCTAAAACCCGACTTGATGGACATCCATTGATCTTAGGAAGACCTTGGCTCACCACTTCCGATGCCTATATTGGCTTTCGGCAAGGGAATATGAGCATAACCAGGGGAACAGATATCAAGAATTTAGTGCTATATCCCCCAACACAACCAAGTGTCACAATAGTCAAAACTAATATGCACCCTGTATCATATCTTACTGATAACATTAGATCTCCAGTAACTATACAAGAAGAACTTGAGTTCAAAGACCAAACAGAAAATGATGCCATCAATAATTTTATTAGTCAAACTGAACTCACATCTTGCACCCAATGTCATATGATAAAAGCAGCATTTGATAACGAATTAGAAGAAGATCCTCTGAAAGATACACATGATCATACAATCCCTGTCACCTCTATTGCAAATAGTAAAATTGTGGAAATTGAACCCGGAAAAACCTTAAACATTAATGTCAACCTCACATCCAAACAAGAAACAAAGCTCATCCATATGTTAAGGAAATATAAATAAGCATTTGCATGGGACTACCCTGATATGAAAGGAATTGACCCCCAGTTATGTACACACCACATTTACATAGAAAAGGATGCAAGACCTGTTAGACAGCCTCAGAGAAGACTAAATCCTCATCTAAAAGAGGTGGTAAAAGCTGAATTTCAAAAACTTTTAGATGTTAACTTTATCTACCCTATCTCTGATAGTAAATGGGTCTCCCCGCTTGTGGTGGTACCAAAAAAGAATGGGAAATGGAGAATTTGTGTGGACTACAGGGAGCTAAATAAAGCAACACAA
>APFE030636843.1:0-33610 GCA_000404065.3 Pinus taeda
AATTGTAGACTCTCTACCCTCTCCCGAAGGTAAGGGAGTTATTTTATCAGGAAAAATATGTTCTTATCCGTTATGGAAAAATAAAACTTAAAATCCAATTACATAAATATATATGTAGTTTATTTTTAATATTGCAAAATTTTAATATTCTATTTTTTTTAACCATTTTTTTTCTTTATAAATTGTTACCATATTTTTTTTCTCTTTCAGTTCTAAAACTTCACCATAATATTTATTTTTCTTTACATCCTAAACCTACATTATAAACTATAACCACCTTCCAAACATCAAACATTTTCTTTTCATATTCTCCAAGACTCTTATTTTTAACATTTTGAAAATTGTCTTTTAACATTTGAAAGGTCGACACCCTTAAAAAATTTAACCTCAACATTTTTAACATCCTAGTCAGGTTAAAAGTTTTAAACCTCCTTGAAATTTTTCTCAATATTATAAACCTTCATGTCTTATGTTAATACTTTTTAAATTCCTTAGCTAAATAATTGAGTACTCAATCTTAGCTAAATAATTGATTATTCAATAAAACCTCAACCTAAGATGCTTAGCTAAATAACCATGTATTCAATATAACTTCAAGTTAATATGCCGAGTATTTTCACCCTAACAAGGTTCTATTAGAATTTTCTTTTTCTATGGTTCAACAACTGAAAAAACATACTCATATTTACTACCTTTATAACACCATCCCAATTGGCAATCAAAGTCTAAAATTAAAAATTTTCAAATTCAAATAATGAATAGGATTACATTTTTTAATGAAAAATATTAAAAAATAAAATTCACATTATCAATGGAAAACATATAAATATGATATTATGAAATTATGCATATTGAATAAAATCTATGTAAAATTCAAAAATTGAAGGACAATGTAGGTAGGTTTACCATGGTTAGTGTTTACGTATTGATTTACTTTTGTTCCATGTAAAAAGATATGTTGTTGGAAGATTTACCTTAGTGATCATTTATGTATTCTTGATTTTCTCTTTTGGTATATAGAAAGCTATGGTGCATGCAACTTTATTATTTTAGATCATGTTTATGTTCAGTTTGTTTTGTTTAGTTTACATAGGTAGGAAGACTTTATACTCGCTATACATATCTAAACAATTTTCATTTTATAGTTTTTCCTCATTTTATAATAAAATATGTTCTTCACGTTGCTTGACATGGGAATATTTACATGATCTCAATCCTCGGAGTGCTCAGTTAAAATATTAACAAAAATATGTGAATATTTTGATAAAAATAAAGACAAAATTGTTGATTGATGATTGTGATTTCACTAAAATATTATTTAAATGATATAAAGAAATAAACACTTAAACAAAGATGACACTATTCACCAACACTCTCAATTACAAATGTATATAGTTTAAAATTACATTTAGAAAAAGTTCGTTGAGAATGTTTTGAGCTATTATTTTTTATTTAGAATTAATTTCCTTATTTATATTTTTTCTCATTACAACATATAATAGAGCTAAAATTTTAAAAATGTTACATACTTACATTGCATTACGTCTATATACATCTCCCTTATACATTTATTATGTAATAGAGTTGACATTTAAAAAATATTGACATACTTATATTATGTCTCACATCTAACACCTACACATCTTCCTTATACTAGGTTTTAGAGCACATATCCATGCAACAAGCCTAAAATCCCCATTTTCCCATTAACACTCCCAACTAGCCCACCCTTTCCCAAATACTACCACCATTGAGGTATTTATTTAGATAATTTCTTAACTAAATTATGTTTCTTCTTATGTAAATAAGTATAATAGAAATATCTAATAGTTTGTCTCTAAGTTATTCATAATATGGTAAATAGGCAACCATTGTTTCATAACATTACATATGAAAAGATGTTAACATGAAGGGCTCAAAAATATATTCCATAGTGTATAATCTTTTGATGTTTGTTGATTGAATTAGTCTATAACACATGCATTTTTTAATTTTATGATATTGCATTTTCTTGTCACTTAATTCGAGAGACCATTGTCCCATCATCATTTCTTATTTTAGTGCATTGTATTGTCTTGCTTCCTAGTAATATGAAAATACTAGATTTGATATAAATGATCAACAAAGTCAAATAAAGACAATCATTGTACTATATCATATAACTAATATTTTATGTCAATTTATGTTGTAATGGTTTATATAGACATACACCATATTGTAATGTCCCGAGAAAAATGTAAATATTTGATTTTACTGTGGTAAAAAGACAAAAACTAAATATGACATTATTAGTTGTTTTGGAATTTAATAATATTTTTATTAATTTTTCTTAACGAGATCAGAAATGTTTCTTGGAAGTGCTAACAACTTCTGAGGGGGAATTTGGGAAAATAGTTGAAGTGACTGCAACCTTAACTACCTCTCCTAACTAGAAGGGTTTCTAGAGGAAAAGAGGGGAGGAAAGGCAGAAATCTGCGCGGTAAGGACACGCAGAAAAAAGAAAGAAATGGTTAAGTTTGGTGATGACCAGATAGCGAAGCACTAGGTGCAAATATCTTGTTGAGGACACTCATCCTCCAAGAGAGCAAGGGGGAGAGATTCTGGTCCCGAAAGACGAATCTCAAGGTTGGGTGGTAGATTGGAAGCAGGAGACAAAGAGAAAACTTAGCTTCTATAGAACTACACAGGTCACAACAGTATAGGGAGAAGAGGTGAGCGATTTTGTTGAACTAATACTTTGGCCATTGAACAAATAGGTACAAAAATTATAACTGCTGTGCATAATTAAGTTTTGTGTCATTCTTAGGAAATGAGAGCTGAAGTAGTAACCTCTGCACAACTATAACTCTTTAAACAATTTAATAATAATAATAACAGATTGATCAATGACACTTTTGTTTTTAGAGGAACCGGGAGAGTGATGTACACCTAGAACCCTTGTAGGTTTGGAAAACTTATAAAAAAAGGGGTGTTCACTATAGTGAATCTGTAAGGTTCCAAAATATTTTGGGCCATGCGAAGTCTTTGCTTAAGGATAGAGAAACCCTTTAGGGTAGTGGTAACTTTATTACGTCGCAGAGACATTCCAATCTATTACTAAACCCTAGTCACATAAAGAATGAAACTACAATTATAGGTCTTGACGCCAGAGGAAAATTGTTTAAGGACATACATATTAAATACAAATTAAATCACCAAAATGCTAGAACTGGAGAGTTGCAGATGACAATGGCATACAATGTCAAAGGAAGTTTCTTCCTTAGTGCGCAAGTAGAGAATGGCTCCGAGGAGTCAAAATAGGGAATACCCTGAGTCGTGCGAGTGAGCATGGCAAGAAACTAACAAAGTGCGATTTTCCAAAACCTCACGGGCAGGAAATTCCGCAGTGTCAATTAATTAAGACATCTCTTTTAAAAGCAAGCTTTAGTTATTCATGCAATAAACATGATTAGCTAGGAACCTGTATTGAATCATAACAACAAAAGCAGGAATTATCGAAAACCAGTGTGGTTCTCTTTTAAAAATTCATGATAACTGTAAAAGACGAGAAAACAATTGATAGACAGTGCTATTTTATTTCTTATTCCTGATAACTGTAAAAAAAAAAAACAAGGAAACATTGATAGACAGAGTCATTCTTTTCTAGAAATTTCTGATAACTATAAAAGACGAGGAAAAATAATTAACAGACAGAGTGGTTCTCTTTGAACTCTTGATAAACTATAAAAAAATGAATGAAGAATCCTGGCAGAGGCTGTCATAGCCATGTATTCAAATAATTCGAATAGGAAACAAGATTTAAGGGAAAAATCACATTATATTATGTAATAGATGTAGCTTGGAAATGATATCCAACCAACAACAAAAAACTTAAACCTTAAATAGTCATGTGAGATGGAATACCTGAAGAAAACAATAAGTTAAATGGTGAATAAGACAGACATCTCTCAGGCTAATCCTGGAGGAATGATTCCAACACATTCCCGATTTACATAATATACCAAGTAGGCTAGGGGATTAAACCATGGCCAATTTTAACACATAAATTACATCTGAGTAACCATTGTTTAAGCCATATGCTAAAAGACAAACCCTATACGCGAATCCAGTATAAGGGTCTAACCACTACAACTTTTAGCTAATAAATCATACAACACTTCTAAACTCAATAGAACTGTGAACTAACTGTGAATAGAATTTAGTAAAGTAGCTAGAAGTCAAAAAACCCAGTTCCAGACATTTAGGGGTGTCAAGCTCAGCCGAAAAGCCTTCGATACGAAGATAAATCCCTTACCCAGGAAACTTAGTGACGAAGTCTGGTAAGGTGCTTACCATGCAGTATCAACAAACATCCCCAAAACCTTGGAGAAGGACCCAACAAATAGAGAACACGTAGAAAATGATTAGGCAACGAAGTTAGAGGAAAAGAATGACAAAAAAGAATTTTCAGTGGAAGAGAATTCCAAAGAATGACAATTAGAGCACTTACCTGGGTTCCATCAAATGGTGAAGACACCATAACCTATTTCTGGGAGCCTTCTAACCCATTCAAATCCCTGGATCAATAAACAGAGCAAGCCGCAGAAAAACAAAACAGGAAAATGGAGCTGCCACCTAAATTGAAATGCAACAAGGCAAATGAGACATGGAAGACCTAACCCTAGAAGGATCTAAACTATAGATTTACAAACCATCATGACCTCCGTCGATTTGGTGATAAGCTCGAGGATGGTGGTTGCGGGGAAATGAGTCTTCTCGTTCCACGTACAGGGAAGAGAAGTAAGATTAAAACATAAACCAAAAGAATTCAACAAATGTACAACTATTCAATCATATAGTTAATAAGAATTGCTAGATGTCAACATGTATCACCAACTTACAGATCACAAAGAGGTGGGAGTTTCTAAAAGTACTTATGTAGTTAATGAAACTAGTGCGGGTAGGACCGAGCCTTTTATTATCACCGGAAAACAACAGTCAGGTTGCCAAGAAAAAACTTTATAGTTGGTCAGAATAGCAAGTACTATAATAAATTACAAAGTTACATTGACATGTGGTCCATTTATATATCTGCATTAGTAATTCCATAATTTTTTTTTATATTACTATGGTTTTCACCTACGTGTTAACTAATGGAGATGTGACAATTGGTATCAGAGCCCAGTTAAAAAAACTGAGGCCTCTGGGAATTTAAAACTGATAAATAGATAAATCACACACAATTTATTTTCATCTCTATTTGAGCAGTTCAAGAAAAATAGTTAATGCATAGCCTTTTTTTCTGTCATTTTTCATCTGTTAAGAAAAGGAAGACAAAAGATTGACAATATGAGAAGAGCAGACAGTGCATCACGTAGGTTTGTGGTGGGTTGGAGACCTGCAACTGGTCCTGAGGATAACCCTGAGTTATGGGTACAGCTGGGAGAGGAGGCTCGCTATACAAATCTGGCAATTTTGGAAACAATACAAGAGTTGAAAAATGAAATGACACGATTACGGGAGGAAAACCCAAGGTTAGCTATGGATTAGGAGAGGATTATAAAACACCTATCCGATAAATAGAATCAGCATCCAGTGAATCCCAGTGCTGAGCAGCAAAGAGTATCAAAAGAGCAGCATCACCACACAGACCCCAAAGAGTCGAAAGTGAGTGAGGAGGAACGATATGATAATGCTTCCGAACAATAGACATCAAAAAGGAAATGGATAGAGTTCCGAGGGGAATTTCGTAATATCAAACCACCGCACTTTGATGAAGAATAGGAGAAAGAAACAGAGGCATGGTTGATTAATATGAATTAATATTTCTAGCTATATGAATACTATCACAACCTTAAGGCACGATTGGCCATCTTCCAATTATAGGGAAAAGCTACCATGTGGTGGGAAGAAGTTAAGATTTTCATAGGAGTAAGCGAAGAAAACATAACTTGGGAGAAGTTTCAAAGGTACTTTAAGGAAAGATACTTGACCGAGCATTTCTATGACGAAAAGGCAAGATAATTCCATGATTTGCGATTGGGACAACAAATCATGGATGAATTTATCACTCATTTTACTTCATTACTTCATTATGTCCCTTATAATAGAGAGCAGAAAGCTAAGGCGCATAGGTTCATTAGTAGTTTACCTCTGAATATGCGGGAAATGTTTGAGTTTGACAATCCAAAGAATATGGATGAAGCAATACGTAAAGCCAAGATTTGTTACCAGCAAGGTAGATAGAAGGGAGAAGTTCCAGGTAAAAGATGGAATTTTAAGAGAAGTAATAAGTTGGTTGGAAACAATAAAGGGAATCGTGGTAGTAGTAACAATGGATTTGGCAAGGGGAAAAATAGTAGAAATGTACAGAAAAATTAACTCAGGTCCAAGCCAACCAATGAATCCAGAGTCGGCAAACAACCTATAAAGATAGACAGTGAAGGGAAAGCAAGGCCTGTAGTGCAGTGTTGGGGCTGCGGTGGGCCTCACTACATTAAAACTACCCTCAACGAAAGGGAACCGAACATGTATCCCAGATCCATGAAGCATCGATAGTCGACGATACAGGGCATAGTCTACGAAGGATTAATGTAGCTATGAAATATCATCAAGCGGAGTACCAGCCAACCATGGTGGAATTTGAAGGTAAAATTTCAGACCTTGTTATAACCGTTTTAATTGACCTTCGATCCACATTAAGTTATATTAGCAATAAGATTGTAGAGCATTGTAAATTGCAACCTGTTAAATTCAAGAACCCTTGGCTAGTACAGCTAGCTACAAGGTCAAAGAGAAGAGTGCTTGCAAAAGTCAATAATTACCCTTTAAAGATAGTAGGTCAGCTAGTGATGGCAGATTTTAATGTACTTCCCCTTGGTTCATATGATGTTCTAATCGGTATGCACTAGTTAGAAAAACACTGGTCCATAGCCAACTACAAAACAAAGACTATTTATTACAAAGATGAGCCTTGAGCAAGGCAAGAGATGCAAGGGATTAAGCGGCCAGTACAGGTTCGGCCAATAACCGCCTCTCAGTTAGCAAAATGCATCAGGAAGGGATGTCAGATCTATGCCATCCAAGTGGGCTATGCCAACTCAAAAGACAAAACAACCACATTGGAAAACAACCCAATGATACAAGAATTTGCAGATATGTTCCGGAAGAGATTCCCGGGCTACCACCTAAAAGAGATATCGACTTTACAATCGAATTGGTGTCAGGGGCAGCCTTGGTATCCCAAGAACCTTACAAAATGAGCACACCAGAGTTGACAGAGCTGAAAATGCAGATACAAGAATTGTTAGACAAAAACTATATTCGCCCTAGTGTGTCTCCTTGGGGAGCCCCGGTATTGTTCGTTAAGCAAAGAGACGGGACTCTTCGTATGTGTGTAGATTACTATCAGTTGAATAAATTGACAATCAAGAATAAGTATCCTTTACCCCAGATTGATGAGATTTTTGATCAAGTAAAAGGGGCAACGGTATTCTCCAAGATTGATTTGCGATCAAGATATCACCAAATCCGAATTAAGGAGGAAAACATAGCTAAGATATCTTTTAGAACAAGATACGGGCATTATGAGTTTGTGGTGCTACCTTTCGGGTTAACCAACAGGCCTGCAACCTTTATGTGTTTAATGAACAACCTATTCCATTAGTACTTGGATAGATTCGTGCTGATGTTTTATTGATGATACACTGATATATTCCCAAACTATGGAAGAGCACAGAGAACATCTCAGATTGGTACTGCAAACCCTCTGAGAACATCGGTTATATGCCAAGTTCAGCAAGTGCGATTTTTTAAGGAAAAAATACAATATTTAGGACATATAATCACTAAAGAAGGGATCACAGTGGACCTCGAAAAGATGAGGACCATAATAGAATGGTCGTTACCAAAGGATGTGGCAGACATCAGATCCTTCATGGGCCTAGCGGGCTATTACAGACGGTTCGTAGAGGGATTCTCGAGAGTAGCTTATCCTATTACTTCCCTACAGAAAAAGGGAAGGACTTTTAAGTGGATCCCCAAATGCTAGAAAATTTTTGAGCAACTTATGCATCTGCTCACCACCGCACCCATTCTAAGCATAGTTGATCCTAGTAAGGACTATGTGGTGTGCATAGACACAAGCAAAGAAGGTGTAGGAGGCATGTTGATGAAATAAGGGAGGGTAATCGCATACGAGTCAAGGAAACTAAAAGAACATGAGAAAAAATATTCCTCTTATGATCTACATTTGGCAGCCATCATTCACACTTTGAAGATGTGGCGACATTATCTTATGGGAAGAAAAATTTTATTATTGACAAACCACCATAGTCTCACTAATTATTTTAGCCAGCCCACTTTAAATGCTAGGCAAGCACGGTGGGTGGATTTCCTAAGTGGTTTTGATTTTGAAATCAAACATTTGAAAGGGAAAGAGAATTGTGTGGAAGATGCTTTAAGTCTGAAATTACAATGTTTATACGAAATTTCCGATCACGAATGGAAAAACCCCTTCGAGGAGATGATTAAAAAAGTAACAAAGAAAGATACTATATATCAGCAAATAAGACTACAAGTACAGTAGACAACTAGCAAATAAAATCAGCAAGGTTATGTGGTGAATGATACTGGAATGCTGTATTACAAGAAAAGGTTGTATGTCCCCAATCAAAACAACATTAAAAACTTGATTTTGGATGAATTTCATATAAGTCACTATGCTGGACACCCAGGTTATCAGAAAATGATCACTGTACTCCAAAACGAATATTATTCACTGGGTATGAAGAGAGATGTGGCTGAATACTTGGCACATTGTCTAGAGTGTCAACAAATTAAAGCAGAACACCAACACCCTACGCGATTACTGCAACCATTACCCATTCTAGAATGGAAGTGGGAAACCATTTCTATAGACTTCATAATAGGTTTTCCCAAGACAAGGAGAAATAACGACTCCATCATGGTGGTGGTGGACAAATTAAATAAATCAGCGCAGTTTATACCTGTTCAATCTACTTACAGAGCCATATAGATCGCTCATATTTTTATGCAGAACATATTTAGGTTGCATGGGTTACCAATAACAATAATTTCAAACCGTGATGTAAAATTTACATCGGTCTTTTGGAAAACATTGTTCGCAGAATTGGGGACTCAGTTGAATTTCGGTACAACTTATCACCCTCAGATTGATGGACAGACAAAATGGGTGAAGCAGGTGGTGGAAGACATGTTAAGGGCATATGTGATACACTTGATCGATTTTGCATACAATAATGGCTATCATACATCACTACAAATGAGCCCATTTGAAGTACTGTATGGGTAGAGGTGTCGCACATCCCCAAGCTGGGGTGGACTGGAAGACAAATTGATGTTTGGTCTCGAAATGCTTAAGGAAATTGAGGAAATTGTTAAGAAGTTATGGTCCAATTTAAAAGCGGCTCAGGACAGGAAAAATAACTTTACTGACCGCAAAAGGAAATTCAAGGAGTACCAAGTCGATGACCATGTGTATGTAAGAATTTGAGCAAAAAAGAGCACATTACAATGGAATGGGTGCACTAAGTTGGCACCTCGATTTTGTGGATCATTCCAGGTCTTAGCAAGAAGTGGGTCGGTAGCTTACTAGCTTGCTTTGCCAAGTCACATATGAGTCCACAATGTCTTCCATGTTTCTATGTTGAAAAATTATGTTTATGATCCTAAACATGTAATCGAATGGCAGGATATACAGGTGAGAATTATCTCTGGTAAATCAGTCTAAGTGTTTTCCTATAGAAGAAAACTGATTTAGGATGTTTCATGTTGCAAGTAGAACCGGAAGGAGAAATCTTGGTCGAACCGCTGAACATCCTCGACTGGAGAGAAGTAATGCTGCGGAAGCAAGCTATTACCCAAGTTAAAGTGCAGTGGCAGCACTTTGGGCCTGATGAGGCCACCTGGGAAGATGAACAACTCATGCAAAAAGCTTACCCAGGGTTCTTCATGGTCAATAGACATCGGGACGATGTCCAATTTCAGGAGGGGGAGATGTAATGCCCCAGGAAAAATGTAAATATTTGACTTTACTCTGGTAAAAAGAAAAAAAATGAATATTACATTATTAGCTTTTTTGGAATTTAATAATATTTTTATTATTTTTTTCTAACAAGATAAGAAATGTTTCTCGGAAGTGCTGGCAACTTCTGAGGGGGAAGTTGGGAAAACAGTTGCAGTCACTGGAACCCTAACTACCTCTCCTAACTAGAAGGGTTTCTAGAGGAAAGGAGGGGAGGAAAGGAAGAAATATGTGCTATAATGACAGGCAGAAAAAAGAAAGAAATGGCTAAGTCTGGTGATGACAAGATAGCCAAGCACTAGGTGCAAATATCTTGTCGAGGACAGTGGTCCTGCAAGAGAGCAAGGGGGAGAGATTCTCGTCCCGGAAGACAAATCTCAAGGATGGGTGGCAGATTGGAAGCGAGAGACAAAGAGAAAACTTAGCTTCTATAGAGCTACGCAGGTCACAACAATATAGGGAGCAAAGGTGAGTGGTTATGTTGAAGTAATACTTTGGTCATGGAACAAACAGGTATGAAAATTATAATTGTTATGCATAATTAAGTTTTGTGTCTCATTAGGAAATGAGAGTTGAAGCGGTAACCTCTGCACAACTATATCTCTTTAAACAATTTAATAATAATAATAACAGATTGATCAATGACACTTTTGTTTTTAGAGGAACCGGGACAATGATGTACACCTAGAACCTCGTAGGTTTGGAAAACTTATAAAAAAAAGTGGTGTTCATTGTAGTGAATCTGTAAGGTTCAAAAAGATTTTGGGTCATGCGAAGTCTTTGCTTGAGGACAAAGAAACCGTTTAGGGTAGTGGTAAGTTTATTACCTGGCAGAGACGTTCCAATCTATTACTAAACCCTAGTCATGTAAACACTGAAACTGCAATTATAGGTCTTGATGCTAGAGGAAAATTGTTTAAGGACATACATATTAAATACAAATTAAATAACCAAAATTCTGGAACTGGAGAGTTGCAGATGACAATGGCATACATTGTCAAAGGAAGTTTCTTCCTTAGTGCGCAAGGAGAGAATGGCTCTGAGGATTCAAAATAGGGAATACCTTGAGTCGTGCGAGTGAGCATGGCAAGAAACTAACAAAGTGCGATTTTCCAAAACCTCACAGGTAGGAAATTCCGCAGTGTCGATTAATTAATACATCTCTTTTAAAAGCAAGATTTAGTTATTCAGGAAATAAACGTGATTAGCTAGGAACCTGTACTGAACATTCTCATAACAACAAAAGCAGAAATTATCGAAAAACAGTGTGGTTCTCTTTTAACAATTCCTGATAACTGTAAAATATGAGAAAGCAATTGATAGACAGTGTTATTTTCTTTCTAATTCATGATAACTGTAAAAAAAAAAAAACAAGGAAACATTGACGGACAGAGTAGTTCTCTTCTAGAAATTTCTGATAACTGTAAAAGATGAGGAAAACTAATTAACAGACAGAGTGGTTCTCTTTGAACTCTTGATAAACTATAAAAAAACGAATGAATAATCCTGGCAGGGCTGTCATAGCCATGTATTCAAATCATTCGAAGAGGAAACAAGATTTAAGGAAAAATCACATTATGTTATGTAATAGATGTAGCTTGGAAATGATATCCAACCAACAAAAAAAACCTTAAACCTTAAATAGTCATGCGAGATGGAATACCTGAAGAAAACAATAAGTTAAATGGTCCATAATACTGACATCTCTCAGGCTAATCCCTGAGGAATGATTCCAACACATTCCCGATTTACATAAGATTCCAAGTAGGCCACGGGATTAAACCATGGCAAAGTTTAACACATAAATTACATATGAGTAACCACTGTTCAAGCCATATGCTGAAAGACAAACCCTCTATCATGAATGGAGTATAAGGGTCTAACCACTACGGCTTTCAGCGAATAAATCATACAACACTTCTAAACTCAATAGAACTGCGAACTAATTGTGGAACAAAATTTAGTAAAGCAGCTAGAAGTCAAAAAACCCAGTTCCAGATATTCAGTGGTGTCAAGCTCAGCAGAAAAGCCTTCAATCCAGAGATAAATCCCTTACCAGGGAAACCCGGCGACGAAGTTTGGTAAGGTGCTTACCACGCAGCACCAACGAACTGCCACAGAACCGTAGAGAAAGGACCCTACAAAGAGAGAACACGTAGCAAATCATTAGCCAACCGAGCTAGGGGAAATCAAATGACAAAGAAGAATTTTCAGTGGCAGAGAATTCCAAAGAATGACAATTAGAGAACTTGCCCGGGTTCCATCAAATGGTGAAGATGCCATAACCTATTTCTGGGAGCCTTCCAACCCATTCAAAGCCCTTGATTGATGAACAGAGGAGGCAGCGGAAAAACAAAACAACACCAAAATGGAGCTGGCGCCCAAAGTGAAATGCAACAAGGCAAATGAGACATGGAAGACCTAATCCCGGAAGGATCTGAACCATAGATTTACAAACCATCATGACCTCTGTCGATTTGGTGATAAGCTCGAGGATGGTGGCTGCGAGGAAATGACTCTGAGTGTGCTCGTGCCACGTAAAGGGGCAGAGAAGTGAGATTAAAACATAAACCAAAAGAATTCAACAAATGTACAACTATCCAATCATATAGTTAATAAGAATTGCCGGACGTCAACATGTATCGCCAACTTACAGATCGCTAGGAGGTGGGAGTTTCCCAAAATACTTATGTAGTTAATGAAACCAGATGAAACGAGTGCAGGTAGGATCGAGCCTTTTATTATCACCAGAAAGCAACAATCAGGTTGCGAAGAAAAAACTTTATGGACGGCAGTACTATAATAAATTCCAAAGTTACGTTGACATGAGGTGCATTTATATATCTGCATTAGTAATTCCATAATTTTTTTTTTTATATTACTATGGTTTTCACCTACGTGTTAAATGATGGAGATATGACACATACTTTCTTCCAAGCCATTGTTTTTCTAGACGATTCAATAGATACATATAGGTCTTATACATGGCTCTTCGAGTGCATCTGCACTCATTGTAGTATTGTTTCCCATTCACCTATCACTATACCAGGAATTTTCTTCAAATTAACCAAATATTTTAACACGGGGAATTTTCCTCAAATTAACCACATATTTTAACATATATTATTAGGACCAACCATTTTTATAAGATGAATCTACTAGAATTACATCCATTATTACTATGTCGCATGTATTTTATAAGAAATTAAAATTTATTATTTACATATTTATACGATTCTCTTTAATCATTAAATAATCCATCTGCTTATTACAGACTTCTCGACATAATGATGATACAAATTGTTAAAGGTAACTCCACGTACCATTATTCCCACCATAGTCAAATCCGCTATTGCTTCTAATAATGATGTTCCACCAATAGATTTGACTTCTAGCGTCCGATTCCAAAATCATATCGTAAATATACATTTCACTTTAAAATTTACTAATAAAATACAACAAATAAACATGATAAGGATAAAAAAATATTCTATTTGTACTTTCACATTTGGTTGAAATAAAAAGATCCGGAAGCTCAAAATTCCAAAATCCTGTCGTAAATATACGTTTCACTTTAAAATATACTAATAAAATAACAAATAAACAGGATAAGGATAAAAATAAAAATAAATTATACTTGTACTTTCACATTTGCTTGAAATAAAAAGATTTGGAAATTCAAATTTATGAATAGTATAATTTTAGAAAATAATTCCATGACAAGAAGAACATTTCATACACTTGTACTTCCTAAATGCAATAAGTTATTTAATATTAGTTAGTTTTTTTTATGTTGGTTATTTTATAAATCAATGAAATAAATTTGTTAATTTATAAGTTTGTTGTGTTAAGAGGCCATTTAATCCTACTCATATAGATGGTGAATTTTCCTTGTAAAAGGCAATAGGAATGATATCTTTTAAGTGCACATGGCATTAATGAGGATGGCATAATAACCTAATTTTAAACGTCTGCATTACATGCTAATACGTAATGTATATGTAAACATGTCATTATACTTGTACATTCCTACCAATTTCGAATATGTATACAAATTTACATTGTTTAACGAAATGCTTTTGACTCGTTTTCGCAATTTAATATGACGTGAATTTAATTACAGCTTGTTTAATTAATTTCCGTGAATACTCTCATAATTGTGAAGATAAAAGTGTAGTTTAACTGTTTTCTGTCTTTTAAGTTGTGTGTGTCTTTTGGTTTGGGTGTATTTGTTATATCTATATATATATATTTTTTATTTATTATTTTAAATATTTTATGATAAATTTATTTTATAATTAAAAATATAATTTAATAAAAATAAAATTATAATTGTTGTGAAAATATATTGTTAAATATATATAATTTAAATTTCAATAATTATTTATTTCATAAATCAGAGAGTTTATTATTATATTTTTTCGTTCGCTATGTTATGTGGATTTTGAGATGACTAAGACATCTAACATAGAGTCTAGATAGTTATGATCCAATGATATCTAAGTAGTTATTTGGGGATACCTCTCGACCTAGGCCACACCAATCGTTAGTATGACTAGATTTTTTCCCGTGGAGTTTAGAATTACTAACATTTATATCATGTATGTAGCACCCATCACAAAAAGTTGTAAATCTTTTGTTTTACTACAAACGAATTGGTAAAACTATTGCCCAGGTAAAGGCCTAGCTGGTTGATAAAACATAAATGCTATTTTATTTAATTGAAATTATTTTTATAAATAATATAAGCTATTTCTCTATTCTTGTCAATGGCTACCCGTCGCAACCCTTCAGGGCTTCTCAGGGAATCAGGCAGGGCGATCCCCTCTCCCCCTTCCTTTTCATCCTGATGGCGGAAGGCCTAGGTCGTCTCATCAAGCACTCCCATCTTTCTCATCAGCTCAGAGGCCTTTCCATTCACAACTCCCCTGCAATAACTCACCAGCAGTTTGTTGATGACAACATGCTCTTCGGTTATCCCTCTGTCCAGGAAGCCTCCCGATTCAAATCCCTGCTCAATGACTTCTCTAAGGCCTCAGGCACAAGCATCAACAAGTCCAAATCGAAATCTTCTTCTTTCATACCCATCGAGTTGTCAAGCTTGCTGTTGCCAGAATCTTGGGCTTCCCCATTGCAACCCTTCCTTCCAACTACCTTGGCGCCCCCCTTATAGCTTCAGCCATTAAGCACTCTGCCTGGCGCAGGCTCCTTGAAAAGCTGGAATCACGTCTAAACCTCTGGATGAATAGATCCCTGAACATGGCCAGTCGTGTGGTGCTTATAAAAGCAGTACTACAAGCAATGCCACTTTACCTGCTCTCAATCTTGGCAGCCCCCAAATGGGTCCTAAAACGACTAAGAGACTTACAGAGAGGTTTCCTTTGGGGGAACACATCTACCAATCGTAAATGGGCACTGGTAAAATGGAATACTATTTGTACCACCAAGGAAAAATGATGTATTGGACTGAGAGACCCCAATCACAGTAATGCAATCATGAGTGCCAAAATATGGTGGCAATGGCTCTCTTCTTCTGAAAAGCCTTGGGCTGCCATCTGGATGGCCAAGTATGCCAACCATAGGTCACAAGAGGAACTCATAAGATACACTCCCAGTGTCCATGGTTCTTTGATATGGAACGCAGCCAAACAACACTTCCAGTTGATTTAGAAACACAGTTTTTGGGAAGTCCGAAATGGTCGAATTGCAAGATTTTGGACGGATGCCTGGAACCAACTGCCAAAGATTAATGGACTCCTACATATTCCTCCCAACTTCATTGAAGAGGCCCAACAATAGAATAAGATATGGGAGTATTGGGAATAGGAACAAGAGCAAGGATTCTGAAAGTGGAAACATGGTATCCAGCTTACCAGAAACGAGGCATATCCATTCATAGAAGAACTGGAAAAAGAGATAAGCAAAAGAAGCATCAGATGTTGAGAGGACAGAGACATTCTGCAATGGGGCTATAGGCCTAAAGGGGCATTCACCACTTCAGAGGCCTACAAAATCATAAGCACAGACCCTACCCCTCCAGACCCAATATGGTCCAAAATCTGGGTGTTAGATTCTTGGCCCAAAGTTTCTCTCTTTTTATGGCTGGTTGGACACAAAAAAATTCTAACTTGGGAGAAACTCTGAAGGAGAAACTATCATGGCCCCTCCATATGTGTTAAATGCAAATCTCAAGAGGAAACAACTCAACACCTATTGGACGCTTGCCCCTTAGCCAACCAAATTTGGGAGAAGGCAAGTTTTAGAAGTCAAAGAAGATGCAGGCTTCCAAATGATATAACAAACACATTAAGGCACTGGCCAATGAATCCATACAAATTTGAACTTCTCAATAACTTATGGCGCATTCTTCCTGGGCTGCTACTATGGAACGTATGGAAAGAACGAAACAAAAGGATATTCAAAGATCAGTACTCTTCGATTGACGTTATCTGGCGCAAGGTTTGTGGGAATCTAGAAGAAACCTTGAAGCTTAGATCCTGGAACAAGGAAGACCTTCCAACCCAAGACAACGAGAAAGCCATTTGGGAAAACTGGAACTTACAACTTCCCAAGCAGCTCCACAACAAAATACAGCATAATGGCAGTAGAACCAACAAGGTCTCCTCGACTACCCCACGTGAGCACTCTTTCAAACTCAATTTTGATGGTGCTTCGAAAGGCAATCCTGGGACAGCGAGATATGGGGGAATATTCAGAAACCATGAGGGCAAGCTTCTTTAGATTTACTATGGAAATATCGGATGGGACACAAACAACTCGACTGAGTTGGAAGGTCTTTGGCAAGGTCTCATTCTTTCTCGGCTTAACAACTTCAGCCCCCTGAAGGTAGAATGGGACTCCCAAATCCTGATTAACATGGCTAAGCATCTCCTAAACGGGTCTCATGCAAAGAAAATTGCCACGAGCTAGAGGCTTGAAGCGAGAATGGAAGCATTGGAGCAAGAACTATTTAATAACATAGCCATCACCTTTAATCACATAAGAAGAGAAGGCAACAAAGTAGCAGATTTTATGGCCAACATTGGTGTGGAAAGTGAGCTCACCCTACAGGCAGGAACACTAGACATTCTAAAGAATCATGCGCAAGCTCAGGAATGCAATCACCTGGTCCAAAATGATGCCACCCCCTCGGATGCGGGTGCCATCCAGCCAGAATAAGTTGATGGGACGGGGGTCTCATGGCAGCCACATGCCAACCATGCACAGAGGTGACATGGAAGGCAGTGTCGCAGGACATCCACGGAAGGTGAATTTAATAGCTATGGGATGGCAGACTGAGTGCATTAACGCTCCGACTTCATCCGACTGCGCTGCAGAGATAGGCTATGATACATAATTGATTGCCTCTTTCATGACGGGTGACCTCCGAGGGAGAGCATGGAGCTCTATAAACAGAGGCAGCCCTGGCATCACTGTCCTCACTTGGCCAGGGTCTGGGGTTCTCATTCAGCTGTTGGTGCTGGCTAATTCAGGACCTGGTTCGTTTTATTGCTTCCCAGGTCTACTGGTTCAGGTTGCTTATGCTCAGAACTACCCTGTCAATATGGTTAGGAACCGCCAGAGGATGCTGAGCCATCGTGGCTCTAGCCGTGGAGGGTCTTCGCGGCCCTCAACTGAAGCGGAATCCCACCCTCCCTGCCACTACCCTCATTGCCACTGTCTCTGCCATTGCCCGCGTCTTGGAGGTGCTAGTTCTCTCAAGCACAACCAATTCATGGAGGCTAGCTCACCTGGGACCTCGTTTGCTCCTTACTTTGGTTGTGCAACTTTCTCCTTCGATAGCCCCTTGAACCGTCGACGCATCAATGCCCATGTCTCTGTTATGTTCATCGACTAAGCCTTGGACAAGGGCGGCTCTAGTGCTCCGCCAGATTTCGAACCCCTGAGTGACGTGGCCAAAGCTACTGACCTGCATAAGGCAGATAAAGGGAAGGGCATGGAAATGCCAGACCCTCAACTGGAAAGGAGCCAGAAGCACCCTAAAGCGGCCGAGGTGATAGAAGGAAAGGTGTAGGAAGAGGAGCAATACGGACCATGCCCAATTGTGGAGGAGGAGTCAGAGGATTAGTCTGCTGTGACGTCTTAGGTTCTGATCCTTGGAGGTGGTTTTGGTTCTCTCATTTCTTTGGTCATGCCCTTCTGTCCATTTGTCTCTGGCTCGTCTACGTGTCATCTAGTTTTTATGTCAATGTGTCTTAGTGGCAATCTGCCATCACTGAGGAGTAGGGTCGGTTACTTTCTGGTTTGGTCTTCTGTTTTGTGGACAGTCAATATTGTGCAAGGGTGTCAGTTCTGTCCTCCCCTACATGGGAATGATTTTTGGTCTCAAACGCCCTATGAGGGCATGAAACAGGTAGTCCTTTTTTCTGGCTACACTTGGTTGATCCAGCTTGCCATTCTCTCTAGCAGATGGATCTCACAGATAGCTTGCATGTAAATGTACTCTGGTTTTTATGTAAATAATAGAATAGTTTAATTCAAATATATATATATATATATATATATATATATATATATATAATATATATATATATATATATATATATATATATATATATATATATAAGCTAAGGACAACCATAAAATAATAGGAAAAGTGCTAAAGGAGAGTGTCATTAACCACACATTTAGAAGAGAGTTATTCCTTTCGCTAACGATAAATAATCTTAGTAAGGACAAGGGAACCAAGAGGGTGAGATGGAAGAGAAATTGAGGAAACCTTCGAGATTTGGTACCTGGTTGGAGGAGGTCCAAGAGAGGAGCTAAAGCTTGAGATTTGGAACCTTAAACAAGATGTTGTTGAATGTGAGATAGGACACTACTAGATAGGGTATTATTGAGTTGGTTGGTGGCTAGTGGAAACCCTAAGACACAATTGAGAGACTATGTGTTCCTTAGTTGGATTTGTACAATCTTGATGCCTTTGGATAGACCTTGTTATGTCAGTTTCAAGAAATTGTCTCAAAGTGAAAACTAAACTAAGTTACAACCTCTTGATTTAGTTGGAAATAATCAGAACCAAAGACTTAAGAAATAGTTAATATTGAAATTATGCGTGCAACGAGTGTAGCACTCGAGAACACAGTTAACAAAGTAATTCTTTCATAAATAAAGGAATAGGAAATAACTATGGAATCAAATTTTGTTGTAGTAGAAATTAGTGGTTTAGTACAATGAAATGAAATGTGAATGTGAAATAAAAAGAAGAGGGAAAAGTGGATGTACATATGTTAGTGGTTGATGTTGATAGTTATGTATGTGAATAAATATGTAGTCGACCTCTTGTTTCACGAGCCAAATTGTGTAAAGATAGGAGATGGGTAATATGTTGTTACTAATCTAGTTTATTCCCTAGGCCCATCCGATAACAAATCAGTAGCCTAGCACTCGTTTGAGCCCAACCTATCTTATTGGTTTGAGCCCAACCTATCTTACCTGAGGAGACCTAAATTGACTACAAAAAAATTTCTAAGAAATTGATGGAACTAACCTACACAAAAAAGTGAGTAATAAAAAGTAAAAAGGAAGATAAACATGACTTATAATTACAGAAATTGTATGAACCAAAGCAATAAAATGTACCCAAAAAATTTAGATTTCATAATGGATTAACCATAAAATGACAGTCTATTACTAAAAGAAAAAACATAGAGTTACCACATTATGTGAAGTAGCTCATAGGGTCGAAGTAACTCGTGACACTTGAATTAGAAATATTAAAATTAATACTAAAAGAAACATAGTTCCATTATAAAAAAATTACAGTGCCAATGACGATAAACATTAATCGTCAAAATCAAATAAAAAAGAATATGAATAACCAAGCCAATTTCAAGTATCCCATACATATATAAATAATAAGAACTTGTCTAAAACTATAACCCTTATTAACCCTAGAGAACCCATTGTGGTCCTTATGATGAAACCCGCAAACTAGGCTAGGGTTACATCATGAATCTTTTATCAACTATTATAATACAGAAAGTTACTTCTCGGAAATTCCTAGCCATACTATGTAGGTGTTGAGACATATAGCCAAGAGCTTGAACCTGTAAAAGCCAAAGTAAGGAATTATAAACCTGACAAGCACAAATGAGTCTGGGAAAGGAATAAATTCCAAAGAGAACATAACTGGAAACCAAGAGTTATACATGAGAAAATAATTGGAAATTGGTAAGGTCAAAGCTAGTAAAGGATAATTGTGAGTCATATGTAAGTTGATACATGTAATCTCACAGGGCTGGGTGCCTCCAATAATTCCATATTAAAAAGATAGAATTGTATACCATAGATAGCACGAGGAGATAAATAAGAGATTTAAGTTTTAGGAAAAAAACACAAAACACAGTGGAAATAGTTACCTTCAAAAACTTAAGTAAATCTCTTCTTCCAAACTCTAAGTAGATTATTGATAATCAACATGAGCATTGTACCATATAGTTAATGTTAATATAAATTTTATTACCCTAACAAACAGGAAATTGAGGAACAACCAATTTTGTAGGAGCTAGTCAGGCGCAGGATACACCTGATAGGAAGAAAGTCATTAGAAGGGTGATGAAAACCAACTTTGTTAGGGTTTGGTCACAGAGCCTATTGCTCAATCTCAAGAGAGGAAACTGCAAATGAGCCTCATATGAAATGGAAGGGAGGGGTAGTTACTCCTTGATTGTTCTTCCTGCATCCTAATCATCTAATCTGAAACCCTTAGTAAGGACAACGGTTACCAAGACAAATGCTAAAGTTAAATTTTATTACCTATCTCTATGAATGTATGACAATTGGACCTCAATAATGTTCATTGAAACTTTAATTACAAAGTTATTAATTTATATGTATAAATATTTGTTATATAAAATGTTTTGATACGAAGCATAAAATATCACTATGATAGTGACTACATTTGTCTAGAGATTTGTATATTGTGGCAAGCACTATCGAGAGTGGATTTAGTAAGTGAACACATAGAAAAGAAACATTTCATTTATATGCAGAATACATTACAAAAAGGTTTGGATAATTTCGACATAGTATAAGCTCCCACATAAAGATTGTCAAGTGTAGATCATACGTGATGGAATTTCTAGCACCTTCAACAAGAATAGTGTCAGCACAATAAAATAAAAGTTTTCCATTGCAAATGACTGTATCTGAACTTTAGTTAAGAGTTTAAAGGCCCTTAATAATTATGGTTATTATTATGGCTACATAAAGGTGACTAGTATTAATACACTATTTTTGCCCCTATGAGAGTCCATGTCACATCAAGTGGTATCAAAACTGAAGGGTTCAACACTGTGTCCTAATAAAGGACAAGAGGAGTGAAAATTTCCTTTAGGATTTCATTGAACTAATTCCAATACAAGAGTTAAATTATCAAAATAGTATTAATTGAATGATTATTGAGGCCTCCCTTATTTACAGAGATTGACTTATTGGACACCTAGGAAAACAAACAACTACTTGAAAGATTTATTTAACAATTAATTATAATTAAGAAAATCATATTCTATCACTAATTGGATAACGAAAATACCATGAATCTAAAACAATTAGGAAGTGTATGTACCAAAAAATCAGATGGTCATTACAAATAAACTAAGTAATGTATGGATATGCTAGACAGGGAACATGGTTGTTGCTTGTAATATAATTATGATAAGTTTGGGGTCATCTCTAGGATGATTTCCTATTAGTGTTTGTGAAATTATTCTTTCAATCAAGATGAGGATCATTTCAATAGATATCCTATACGAGTGATATTTGCAAAGAACGATATTTATAATGATTTTGGTCAAGAAAGCAACATGTATGAAAAGGGGTTAAAAATAATATTGACATCAAGTAGAATTTAACTTTCATCTCCAATATATTTCACTTATAGTTATAGTAACATTGTAAAAAAAAGAGAAATAAAGAATTTTTGTTATATATAGAGCAAAATGTAAGGTATACTGATATACCTAAGGCTAGTTGAGCACACTTAAGGATGACCCTTGTCCAATTTGAATGTGGACATAGGATGCTCATGATAACATGATATATGTACAATATGAGTTCGTGGTGGGTTATTGGTAGGAATGATTGGAATATTTCAACTTATATGGAAGATATTGGTAGTGATGATAATAAAATATAAAACAAATGTGTCAATATTATGCCTTAGGTATAAATATATCCAATGAAATCATACTGGTTCGTGCATATTTCATGATTATTTGAAGATAAAGTCCAAAGTGATAAAATAATTAATGAATTGTTGCACTAAAAGGTATTTTTAAAAGGGATCCACAAACATAATGGTTACCATAGTCAATAAATTGGCACAAACCACTAGGGTAGAGGATTATAACAATTAAGTGGTCATGAGTGGTAGTAGAATAGATGGATAAGGCACCTGCTCAAGAAAAAATGAAATAGAGATAATTTATGACAAATATAATGGAAGGAAATTAGTCCCGAAGGAATAAGTAAACAATATAATTGGAACTTTTAAGTTGGAAGGAGTGTGCTAATTCTGCCTAGGTTATTCCTCGACACAAAATAAACATGAAAGTAGATTAGAATAGTGTTGTAGATATCTAGAAAAGATATCAATGTTATATCAAAATTTAGAAGATTAGAGTCGAACTATGGAAATTTACTAAGGAGTACAATGGTTCTAAAACATGGGAAATGAATCAAGATAATTTTCAAAAATTTTTCCCTTGTGTGTATAGAGGGCTCAACGATTTTGTTAATTGCAGATTTGCAATACTAAATAATAGATTGATTCACTCAATGTTCTATTTTATAACCACCCTATGGTTAGTGGCCCTAGCCATGGCACCAAAAAAGTGACACATAATTTAGGGCCGCTAGCTCAGGACTAGCTAAAAAATTCCACAGTCACATCAATGCCTTGTTGTGGGAGTGACTGAAGGGTCCCAGTCACATGCATGCCTTGCCATGGGAGCGGCTGAGGCTCTAGGGTAGTGAAATGTCAATTTGTCTCAGGGGTTGTTAACTAGGAAGCCTTAGTTGGCTCTGAAGGTTCTATAGTATGTATAAAAGGTTAGCATGGTTTTTTCTTTTGTGGGGCTACTTCCTTAACTATACATGGGGATTTGAGTCACATCATAGTAGTCTCTAGTCACATGTTTACCCCAATGGATTGCTTAACTTGAATAAATGTGCGAGGAGGGTTCTACAGAGTGGTATAAGAGCATGGTTCAACCCTTGGAATAAATGGGTGGTGTGCGTTGGTCATGTACACATTTCAATTACATATGTGTTCCTTATGCTTGTGGTCTATGTGCTTGTTTCATATCCATGGCATTGGTTATAGTTGTAGCGGTGTTGCCATGTGAAATGTTGATGGTGTTTTTGTTTGGTGTGGTCATCATGGGTACCTGTCGGTTTTGGATTGGTCATGCATGTTAGTGTTTATATTTTGTTACGAATAATTTAACATGGTGATAGTTGTCAGGCATAAGGTCATGTTATGTGGTTGGTATGGTCATGCATTAGTGACTGGATAATGAATGAAATGATGATTAAATGTTGGTATGGTTATGTTTATATATTTCATGTAGTAATCTGGATGGTCTTGTAGGTGAGATATCCTCCCCTGAAATAAGCTAAGGTAAGTTCATTTGTTTATGATTTGGCTTATCTTACATGATGTACCTTGCAGGAAGGGAATACCAAAGATGACCAGCAAGACGGTAGAGTACAACTCATGAGATTCTCCCTATAAATCATATGAGCAACATGGTGAGGGATATTATCCTTACATATGAGACACTCCAAGAATTTTGAAGGCAGAAATAAAGAGATCAAAAGAATATAACGATTGAATCACTAAATCACAAGGGATACTTTCTAGGGCATAGGACAAACAAGTAGAGGTCAATGTCATGATTCTTCAGATCTTGTCAGACTTGCAGAGATAGGGACCACATAGAATCAGTCATGGACAGGAGGATCGGATTAATGGATTATATAGTAGTAGTTCACACTGTGGGCATAGGCTGGATAGAGATGAAACAATCATAGATGGAAGATTGTTGGATACACCCAATGGAAAAGGTAGTTAACATGGGCTTTACTCTAGTTCTAGTTCATACATGTATCATGGTCAACATATTATCATCCTTATAGGAGGAGTGATAGGGGATATTTGTTTGATGGGTTCAAGAAAGTAAAGCCACCTACATTTGATGGGGAAATGAAAAAGTCACATGATGCCTATGAATGGTTGCTTGCAATGAATAAGTTCTCTAGGTTGCATGATTACTTAGCGAACATGAAAGCTAAGATAGAGACATTTAGTCTTAAAGGAAAAGCATATATTTGGTGGGAAGATTTAAAGAATGTTACACGTATTCATGAAGAGAAGTTTACTTGTAGTGAATTAAAGAGACTATTCAAGAAGAAGTAGCTATCAAAGAGATACTATGACGATAGGGAAAAAGAGTTCTATGGGCTAAAGACAATGTCTACGATCAATGACAAGTACACTGGCAAATTCTTGGAGCTATTCAGGTAGGTGCCAAACCTTAAGGAGGAGAGGGCCAAGATTCACATATTCATAAATGGGTTTCCAGTAGCATTCAAGGACATGATTGAGTTTGATGAGCCTGGCCATCTCGAAGCTAAAGCATTATTTTGAGCAATCAAGGCGCAGAGATGACGCTAAGGCAAACTAGAAAGCTAATTAAAAGAACAAAGGAAAATAGGACAATAAGCGAACAAGACCTCAACATATAAGTAAAAAAAAGAATGAAACCCTGCATAAGAAGTTCAATGCATCTTATAGATGACACGGATTTCATCCTAAGGAGCATAATGAAGGTGTTGGTTGGAAGCCTTTGCAGTGTTGAACCTGTGGTGGAGAGCATCCTAAGAGAGATTATCCACAACATTATGGTGGTAGACTACAGATCTAGAGTGTGCAAGAGGCACAGATAGTGGGCGATGTTCGAAAGAGTGTTCCATAGATCTATGTGGCATTGGAGAACAGGAAGGTAGATCCTCAAATGTCTATTTTCGAGGTGGAAGGTAATATTTGTGATCAAGTTTTTCCTATTTTGATTGACCATGGATCTAATTATAGTTACCTTAATCCTGACCTAGTCGTTACATTTGGCTTGAATAAATAAGTGCATGCATAATCTTGGTTAGTGCAATTGGCTATAGGTACAAAGAGGAGAGTTCATCACTGGGTAAGAGCCTGTGCATTTGAGTTCAATAGTATGTCTACATCAACACATCTGAATTTACTTCCGTTGCGATCATATATTATTATTTTTCGTATGGAATTGTTGTATATTCATAAGACTAAGTTGGATTGTTCTGACAAGGCTATTAAGTTCCTAGATGACAATGGGGAACATAGATTCTTGTAGGGTAAGAAGATGGAAACATCAGCTAGAATGATAACAAATATGCAGGTGAAGCACAGTCGTGGAAAAGAGTGTGTGATATTTACAGTGCACATTTCTAGTGACATAGGTAAGGAAGTTGAGGATGCAAATTTCTTGAGCAGGTACCCAGTTCTACAATAGTTTCAAGATGTGTTTCTGGTAGAGATTTCAGACTTTCTACCTCACAAGCAAGTGGACTTTTCTATTGAATTGGTATCAGCGGTAGCACTAGCATCAAAGGAACTTTATAGGATGAGCTTATCAGATTTGGTGGACTTGAAGTTGAAATTGAAGGAAATACTTAACAAGGGATACATTAGGCCAAATGTGTCGCCTTAGGGTGAACCAATGTTTTTTGTGAAGAAGAAGGATGGCACTCTCAGGTTATGCATTGATTACAGGAAGTTAAGTTAAGTGGCCATAAAGAACACATATCCATTTCAAAGGATTGATGACTTGTTTGATCAATTAAAGGGAGCTTCAATCTTCTCAAAGATTGATCGGAGATTGGGATACCATCAGGTATGCATCAAAGAAGAAGACAACCATAAGACTACTTTCTGGACTAGGTATGGGAATTATGAGTTTGTTGTAGCTCCATTTGGTTTGACTAATGCTCTAACTACATTTTTATGCTTGATGAATAATGTATTGCTTTCTTATCTGGACAAGTTTGTTATTGTATTCATTGATGATATATTGACATATTCTAAGAACATGGAAGAAAATGTAAAACATTTAGAAGTAGTATTGAGATTGTTGAGAGAGCATTAGTTGTATGGCAACCTTTCTGCATGAGTTATATGCTAACCTTTCTGCATTAGTTGTACGCCAACCTTTATGTAGAGAGAATCAATAGAAAGTACAACTACGGACCAGAAATAATGGATTTAAATTCAAATATTTATGGGTAGTCATCACATCATAAGAATGCTTCTTTTCTATTGCTCTGTAAGTGTACCGTTGGAGCAACACACCTTTAGACAAAAAGGTTGTTATGATCCTTTTTATGAAGGTTTTGAGAAGTTAATATGTAACAACCCTTGTTAAAAGTTCATTTAACAAATTTAATAAAGGCAAAAATTAATAACCACTGTCATGGGACATATATTCCAAGATGAACGTTGGGAAAAAAGTACAGTGATGGGGACCACTTGTGATTAATTAATGGCTATGTAAATTGGCAAAGGAAATGACAAAGGCTCTGGAAAGGCAAAGTGGCATTAATTGACATTTTATTTACTAAAATAAGGGAAATTAGGAGAAAAGGAAGATGAAAGGTCACAGGTTGCATGTGAAAAGGAAAATGAAGGATAATAATGGAAAATTGAAGAAAATAGAGGCCTCATTAATAAAAAGTCTTTTGAGGATTAATTTGTAGCATTTTGTCAGTTTTAGCTTGGATCTCTCTATTCTACTCTCTCTCTCATTCTCTTGGACACTTAGAGTTTTCTAGGAGCACCCTAGGAGGAGTGTGGAATAATTTGTATTTTGTGTGAGAAGGAAAAGGGAGAGTAGGAAATTTCAAGAGGACATCAGGATCAGCATCTATAGTGGGTTTTGCATGCAGGTACCGAGTTTCATGTATGATAATTTCCTTACTAGTATTGGCATGCACGACACATGTAGGTGGTTTCTTTGTTATGATTTCTCATTAGAATGGAGGATTGCCTAGATTGAGAGTGGATTTGACTATTCTTTCCATTTCCTGAATAACCATGGTGTTGTGGGTGTCTTTCTTTTTGTTTTCTAGTTTGTTCTCATGTTCCTTATTGTTGTGGGTTAAGTTACTAGTTCATGGAAGCCTTGGTTGGACAAACGTTGTGGAAAGCTTGTAACACCTTGTGTTGAGTTACTAGTTCTTGAAGCCTTGTTGGAGAAACATTGTGGAAGGCATTGGTGGGTTGAATTACTTGGCCTGTAGGTCCTAGTTGACAAAAATGCTCTGGAAGCCCAACAAAAGTTGTGGGTTGAATTACTAGTCCTAGAAGCCCTAGTCAGAACAAACGCTTCAAAGCCCTAGACAACTTAGGGAAAGACCAATCTAGTGATGGTTAGTGATGTATGACCATGAGATAGAATCACTGGTTGAGGTTTGTGGTGGTTTGGCCTCTGGAACCCTTTTTTTTTTTTTTTTTTGGATTTGTTCCATGATATCCCACATCCATGCTTAGAATACGACATGAGGGTGATTAACTGAATTAAATATTTGGTTAAGCCAATCTATGGTGAGGTGGTATGTGGAAGTATCAAACCTAGTTTCATATTTTAAATGTTAATAAGAGCTCATTTCCTCTTATATTTTATGGGTAAATATACTTTTCCATATGTGGTTTTTATGGTTGTTATCTTTGTTATTTCTGTTGAATATATGTTGGTTAAGAGGATGTTTTATGATAGTCTTGTTGTATGTATCTCATCATGTTTTGAATAAAAAATGAATGAACAATGAACATATGACCTAATAGATGATAATGTATCTATTGTGATAAATCATCAATATTTTCGTATGAAACTTAGATAACTATCAAACCCTATGCTTAGATCTGTTTTTATGACCTGTAGATTACATATTTGTGATATGTTTGACAAAATGTCTGTCATGGATAGTAGGGGTCCAGTCAAGTTATTAATTGAATGTTGCATTAGTACCCTTTTCTTATGTTATTTATCATTTCTTAAGTTTTCATGAATTTCTTTATGTTATTTATCAGCTTTATAAAGGAGGAGAGCAGAGAAGAGTTGAAATGTAAAAAGGAATTTGTGCACTAGAATGTAATTCAATTCATAATATAAATCAATAGGACAAAATTTAGATTTGAAAGATAATTTAACTACTTCCTTTTGTTTCTATTAACTAACAATGAAATTGCTACTAAATATTTAATTCTCTTATGATATGAAACAAATTACGTGGAAAATGATGTTTACAACAGTAAGATATTGTGCTAAACAAGGTACATGTAGCTAGAAAGTTACTAGAAGGTCCAAATCATATAGGAGTAGCTGTAGGTTTTAAATCCATATAGAAATTACCTACATATGAACTCTAAGAACAGAAAATAAACAATGCGAGAGCACAACACATAAAAAACATATACACAGAGATTTCCCCTGGATCCCAAAATTGAGACTACCAGATTGACTTTTCATTATATTCCTTTCAATGTTACAATACATATATATACATGCCGAAGCATCCAATACCATAGAACGAAAACCATCGCGCCTAAAACCATTTGTGAAAACCATTCACAAAACCATAGGTAGTTCCACCCACATAATATAGGGTAGCTAGTCGTGGAAAGAATATAACACAGCCCAACATTCTCCCACTTGTTTTTTTCTTTCCACATTGGGCCATAGGAGAGCTTAGTCATTTATCTAGCCCTGCAATGCCCATTGTTTCTCTACAACAACAAAAATTCTCAGAGCTCACAGATTTTGTCAGTGCATTTGCAGTATTCTTCAAAGTTTCCACATTTACCGGCAAAAGCTTTTTGTCTTTTATCATATCCCTCACAAAGTGATATCGAACATCAATGTTATTTGTCTTTGAATGGTAAGTAGGGTTCCTTGCTAAGAAAATCTCACTTTGGCTATCATAGTCTATCCTTATAGCTCCCTGTACTAACCCCATACTTGAACACAATCTCTGCAACCAAAGTGATTCCTTGCCTGCATGAGTGGTTGCCATGTATTTTGCCTTCGTAGTTGATAGTGCCACTAAAAAATGTTCCTTACTCATCCAACTAACTGCACCTCCAAATAGGTTAAACACATACCCACTTGTAGATCCTCTCTGATCCAGATCGTCGGCCTAGTATGCATCAACAAAGCCATGAATATCCATAACTCTATCCAACCATTGTCTTCCTTGGTAGAAGAAACCATAATCACTAGTGCCACACAAATACCTAAAAACTCACTTCACCATTGTCTCATGCTCCTTCCCTGGTTTTGACATAATCCTGCTCAATAATCACACTTCATTTGCAATGTCTGGTCTGGTATAGACCAACACATACATCAGGCTACTAACTGCACTTGCATATGGAACGTGGGACATGTCCTCTTCCTCTTTTTGTGCCATGGGACATTTTTTAACAGATAAATTTACACCTATACGAATAGGAATCTTGACTGGTTTATTAACCTACATATTAAACCTCTGCAGTATTGTCTCCACATACTTCCTCTGGATTAACTAGACCTTCCTCTTTTCCCGATCTCTTTTAATTTCCATGCGCAAAATATAGTTTGCAGCACCAAGATATTCCATGTCAAATTTGGAGGACAATTGGGTCTTCAAATCCTGGATAATTTCTTTGTCATTTCCCACCAGCAACATATCATTCAAACACAAGACCCGATAAATAACACGGTCACCAATTAATTTAAAATACACAGAATGATGTGCTTTGCTTCTAGTGAAGTCAAGTCTCTGTATAAATGTATAAATTTTCTTATACCCCATCCTTGGTGACTATTTTAACCCATACAGATACTTTTTTAACTTGCATACTAGTTCTTTCTTACCCTTCACCACAAAGCCTTGAGGTTGCTTCATATAGATCTACTCTTCCAGATCCCTGTGAAGAAATGATGTCTTCACATCCATCTGTTTGACCTCAAAATCAAAAGCAGCAACAACAGATAAAATTAATCTAATAGAAGTTACCTTAGAACCATGATAAAAGGTATCACCAAAATCAGTTCCCAGCACTTGGGAATTACCATTTTCTACCAACCAAGCTTTGTATTTCTCCACCTTCCCTTCTTCATTTGTCTTCTTCTTGAACACCCATTTTCTGCCAATGGGCTTCCTTCCAACCGGCAACTCAACCAGATCCCAAGCCTCATTTTTGTGCAAAGATGCCATTTCATCAACCATGGCCTCTATCCAAAGTTTTCCATCCTCTGAATCTACTACTTCCTTCACAGTTATGGGATCAGTATCAGTAATAGATAAGGTAAAATTTGAAAAGAAAGTAGATGGATTATATCTTTCTAGTTGTCTTCTTTCTTGAACTGATTATCTCACAACCAAAGTTTGTATATGTTCATCTTCTGATTCCTCTTCTACTGTCGAGTCTGATTCTTCCTCCTTTAGCTAAAAATCTATCTTCTCAAGTTCCTTTGGTTGGACTTCATGTTTAATAACATATTTCACCTCTCTGAACAACACATCTCGGCTGTACATAACCTTCCTTGTTAATCGGTTCCAAAGTTTATAACCCTTTAAACCATCCTTATACCTAATAAAGATGCACCTTTCAAATTTAATCTCCAACTTTGTCCTTTTCTCCTTTGAACATGTACATATGCATCACATTCAAATACCCTCAGATGTGAAACAGAGGGTTTCTTACCAGTCCATACCTCTTGTTGAGTCTTATCCTCTAACATTGATGAAGGTGATCTATTGACCAGGCAACATGCAGTCTCTATTGCCTCTTCCTAGAATTCCTGTCCTAACCCCACATCATTGAGCATACTTCTTTCCCTTTCCATCAATGTCTTGTTCATTCTTTCTGCAACTCCATTTTTCTCAGGTGTCTCGGTAGTAGTTTTTTATCGTGCTATACCACATTTCTTACAAAATTCTTCAAATTCCTTCTTGCAAAACTCTCCACCATTATCTATCCTCGACACCTTTATCTTCTTCTCTATCTAGTTTTCCATCAGAGACTTAAATTCTTTAAAGCTATCAAAGACTTCATATTTCTTCTCAAGGAAATATATCCATGTATTCCTTGAGAAGTCATCTATAAAGGATACATAGTACACAAACTTACCCAGTGATGGAACCTTGAGAGGTCTAAAAACATCACCATGCACAAGCTCTAACATCTGTTTCACCCTCTTACCACCAGAGGGGAAACTCACCCAATTCTACTTCCCATATACAAAATTTACACAAAAATAAAAATCGAGAGAGTTATTAGTCATAACTTCTACCATACCTTTGCCATGAAGTATTCAAAGGCCCTTGCCTCCAATATGTCCAAGCCTTTGATGCCATAGCATGGTCTTTTCTCGAGAGACCACTAGATTTTCTGCTCCACTTTCAAGAACCACAAAACTATTGCACCCATCAATAATAATGCTACCTTGCAGCTTGTATAGAGTTCCAATCCAAACTCCCCACATCAATACCAGTACTCCTCAAACCATGTTGCAGGTACCTTTCTTAAACACTATTTTTACACCTACATCATCCAACTTTCTTACAAAAATCAGATTTTTGGCGAATGGAGGATTATGCAGAACATCCATAAGTGTTCTAATCCTTCCTCCTTACAACTCCAACTTTACTTTTCTGTGACCAATAATTCTAGCCTTCTGATCATCCCCTAAGAAGATATCACCACCATCATATTTCTCATACTTGCAGGACCACTTTCTATGCGGAGAGAAGTGAAAGGATGCACCTGAGTCAATCAACCATGACTCATGATCTACATGTGTACTTGAAGAAGCCAAGTACACATCCCCATTATCTGAGGTGGTTTTCGCCTCTACAGAAGGAGCAACATCAGATCCCTTTCCTTTGTTAGCAGCTTTAGATTTACAATCCCTTTTGTAGTGCCCTTCCTTTCTACATTTCCAGTACACCTTTACAAGTTTTCCTAGAGATTTAGATCTCCCTCTAGATTTTGATATCCCACTCGATGACTTATTTTTGCTTCTGTGTTGGGACCGTCCTCGTACATACAAGGGATCACCATTTTGGCTCTCCATATTTTTCGTATCACCTCCTCTGTCAGCAAGGATAAGACTATTTCATCAAACTGAAAGGTAGTTGCATTGCTACTTATTTCAATAATAAGACTATCCCACAAATTTGGTAGAGAACACAACCTACTGATGCACTTATGTTCATCTAAAATTTTAATATCAATAGATAATAAGTAACTTATGAAAGTACTAAATGCATTCAGATGCTCTGTCACCGAGTCTCATTCTTTCATCCTCAGGTTATACAACATTTTTCCGTAGGAATAGTTTATTCACCATAGACGTAGATTGGTACAAAGTCCCTAACTTATCCCACAAAGCCTTCATCATAGCTTCCCCTGATACATTCATCAATACTGAATCTGAGACACACAATCGTATTGTGCTTTTTGCCTTCCGATCCAACTTCTTCCATTTTTCATCGGACACTCCCATTGGCTTAGTACTTAGATCTACCGTCATTCGCTAGTCTTTATCCACCAACATATCTTCCATGTTGAGTTTCCACAACTCGAAACTCTGACTATTAAATTTCTCAATCTATATCTTTCCACTACTCACCATCTTCTTTCAATACTAGAATCGATCCTGCAGATCTCCCATTGAACAGGGTCTACCATAGGCCCGAGCGAAACCCCTCAACAACAAAGGCATCCCCGTGAAGAAAAACAACTCTAATAGCAAATGTAGGTTTTAACCCCGTACAACAATTACCTACATACGAATTCTAAGAACAAAAAATAAACAATGCGAGAGCATAACACATAAAACACATATACATGGAGATTTTCCCTTGGATCCCAAAACAGGGACTACTGAATTGATTTTTTATTATATTCCTTTCAATGATACAATACATATATATGCATGCCAATGGATCCAATACCATCGATCGAAAACCATCACGCCCAAAACCATGTGCGAAAACCATGCACAAAACCATAGGTAGTTCTGCCTACGTAATATTAGGTCCAAAAAGAATTTCCCCATGGCGTTTCCCTAGATCCTGTAGATGGGGGCTAATTGCCCTCCTCAAATCCCCCGTAGCAAGTATATGAAGTGTAATTGGTTAAGACAAAGAAGTGTAATTGGCGAAGACAATTTTATTATTATTGTTGATGTAAACGTCAAAAAAGAAAAAAATAACTATAATAGATATATAGTCAAGCATTTTGTTTCTAACAAGTGGTTGGCCATTCTCACAACCTTCATGGATAGCCTTGGCCAAAGCTATCATGGAGGAGTGTGTTCTTTTATTTTGTTTCTCATGATTTTGTGATTTAGATTTTAAATTTCTTATTATTTTTAAATGGCGTTGGTTTTTAACATTTTAAATTTAAATTTACTTCTACCATCATTCATTTTAAAATAACATTTTTTTTAAATTATTTATTTT